>JAHWXV010050772.1:0-13671 GCA_024586415.1 Phrixothrix hirtus
TGAAAACGTGTATTTCCGCTAAAAACTGTACATCGAAAATTTGGACCGAAAACATGACTTTCTCTATAGTATATTTTATATACGTAAGAGAAAGTAAAAATCAATTCTAAATATAAAATTGCATTTACACTACCTATCAAACATTTAATTTTGTAGAAATTAAAAGTTTTGTAAAAGTCATTTATGATCTGGGCTTGTTCTATCATTTTCCATAGTGCCACATTGAACAGGTTTTTACTGACTACAATTAAACATGTTTCTATGAATCTGTTAAAGCGGACTTTGAGTCACAAATGATTAGAATTTAAGACTGGAACTTTAACACCGTAATGATGTCACTAACAGGTGAAGGCTTGGTCGAACATTGTTGATGTGTGTAATTAGAGCGAAGTCAGATTACAGAGCTGACGCTCAGTCTCAAGCATCCATGTAGATGTTAGATTTGGGAACTTTGTGATCTGGTAAAACCGTAATTGTCACACTCGTAGACCCTCAAACAGAAACACTACACTTCGCATTGGAGAATCTTTATTTCGTTCTAAATTTACAGAATGTTTATATTTATTAATTGTGACATATCATGAAGTTTTAAGTGACCTTTAAGTTTTCTGGAATGCCTTTTTGCGTGTTTTGCACGCTTTATGTTACTGACCCCACTTTACTTTATATTTACCGTTAATTATAAAATTGCATGTCTTATATTTAGCTACAGATTTAAGAACTTGTAAGGCATTATCTTATTCTAACTGCCTAAATTACGTATATCTTAGTTTGCGCAATTTGGCCGGAATTTTAAACTATGCATGTCTTTGCATTTGCGGCATGTTCGTTCTTTTAATTGCTTTCTTGAATTAGCGACAAATCCCATCATATGTTCATTATATTGTAAGCTTTGTAACCTGTGCCGATCTTTCCTTATAAATTAGGTTAGTATAATTTATATCCCTATGCGCCCCTTATCTTTAAATATTCAGTTAAGTTGTGATCTTAACATATTGCGCAGTAGAAAATACTGTTTTAAATTTGAACACGTCACCTATAAATTAAACTGTTAAGGTGTAATTTTAACAGGTGTGTTAAATTCAAACGTGATCGCATAATACTGAGTGACGATTCCGAAGATGTTTGACAAAAACCGTTAACGACGAAAATCAATGAAAATTAATTAGGAATCGATACCTTTATATAAGAAGATTGTTGGTTGAAAATAGGGCAAACATCTAGACCGCCTAGCACTCAAGAAAACTCCGCAGAAAGGTTTCACAAATTGTAAAGAATAATAGCAGCAATGAAACATTTAATGGGGAATTATTTTAAGAATTCTTAGTCATAGTCAAGCTTAGATATCTGCCATACTTCCGAAACAAAAAAGATTCGATGATAAGGAAGGATGTAAATTTACCGTCACCGAAAAATTTAAAGTACATTTCTGTGCTGGGATAAGCAACGCATATTGCTCGGCGAATTTTTACACAAAAACAACTGCGTTAGATAGAAATAAAGATGCAGGCTGACAATATGAGCTAAATCACGGAAACCACCCCACTTAAAACCAGTCGAAAACTACCCTGTCTACAGTCCATATCTGAATCTTTCTGATGATCATTTTTCCGGGCTGTTGAAGATTTGGTAATGACGAAGAATTCCAAGTGGTAGTCAAATTGGAAGGGCACTTTCTACGAAGACGGTTTACAGGAACTTGCGCCTTGTTGGGGTAAATTAATTTCTATAAGTAAAATAATTTGTCAACAAGCTGCACGTATCTCAATAAGCGGACGCTTTTACGATATTTTGTAAATTTTAAAACATCACTTAAATGGTATCGCCCATTTAGAGCGACTACTAAAAATTGAAAAATCTTGTGTGAGACAACACGCGACTTTCTTTTACGTACATAGATATACAAATATGCAAATGTTCACAAATAATTAAAATATTATTTACGTTTATTTTGGTAACGATAATTGTAACGGTCACCCATCCAAGTTACTGGACACGTAAAATCCTGCTTAACTCCAGAGATTTTCTCTGATAACTCACTTCAACGAATTTTTTCAGGTAAACTTCTAAGTTCACATAAAATGACGTCAAGGATATAAGAATTGTAGCAAGTTTCAAAAAAATTGTATAAAACGTTCCCGAGTAAATCGCAAAAAGCTTAAAAATCGCAAGAATAAAGTGGCACTTCGGTCATTTGATTTATTTAAATTCTTAGTGTCTCATGTACAGAAGATATAAAACATAAATGTAGTTTTTGATTTTCATATTATGATTACTTTTTGAGATACGTTGTTTACAACTAATACTCCAAGTACTTTCGGTTACTCGAGTTTCAAAAATGTATTAGAGAAACTCCTTGGTTAATATAAAACTAAATTAAGTAGCTAAGAAATATACTAAGTTTAAAAAAAATCGTTACAGCCGATTTCAAGAAAACCATGAAAATGAAGAATTTGTAAAATATCTACAAATGACAGAAATAAAGGGATACTTCCGATTATTCAATTTTAACCAAATGTTTTAATTTGCAGTAAAAAGCGATTATATGATTATATGAAAGGGTTTTCAATGCTTAAGATATAAAATAAATTTAAAAAAAATCGTTAGAGCCGATTTCAGAAACTTTCGAAAAATGAAAAATTTGGAAAATATCTAAAAATGACAGAAATACGGTGGTACTTCCGGTTATTCGATTTTGAACAAATTTGTGATTTAGTACACTAATGTGATCATGACCGCAAACATAGATTTGCATTTAGGACTTTGAGTTTCGTAGTTCTTTTATTCAGACTTAATGGCGAAAGTACTTCCGGTTACCCAACTTACCGAAAATTTTATGTTAAACCGCCCAGATTTTATGAAAGGGCATTACATTTCTAAGAAATATAGTAAATTTTAAAAAAATCGTTACAGCCGATATCGATAAAATCTCAAAAAAACCTAAAAATGACAATAATAGAGTGGCACTTCCAGTTTTCCGATTTTAGTGAAATTGTTGCGGTCGCTGCGACGATGGATAGAAACTCAAATATAAAATTTTGTTTTTCTAGTACTTCTAGTTTTCGAGTTATCGTATTCACAGACGTGCACGCGCACGCACGCACGCAGGCACGCATGCATGCCCTCACGCACACACCCACGCACACATACACAGTCACACACACACACACACACACACACACACACACACACACACACATACAGGTACACACACACACACACACACACACAAACACAGACAAATACACCTACATACAGACCAATTTCCAAAAATATGATTTTCGGAAACGTGTATTTTCACTAAAATTTCGACATCGATAATTTAGGTCGAAAACAATACTTTTCTCTTTTACCTATATTTCATACAGGGTAAGAGGAAGTAAAAATATAGAAAGAATCTTATAAAAATAAACAAGAATACTGGCAGAGATTGTTCTTCCGTTTATTTACTCTAGTATTAATATGTTTATATTTTAGAAAATAAGGGAAAAAAGTAAGTTCAGGAAAAGAAAAATAGTATGCTTGTACTTTTGAGTTGTCAAGAAATTCGAAGCATTAATTGAATATACTATCATAATTTTATAATTGATTTTAATTTCTACACATAAATTATTATTTTATTTCAAATTATAAGTAGATTTAATCTGTATGTTCCATTACTTTGTTGTATGCATTTAGAATACAAAACAGGAGGACGATTACATTTAAAATTTATGTAGAAAATCTATTTCTTCACTTAAATGAAGAAACTAGAAAACACAAATTGGATGCCAATTTTTTGATTGAGAAATAAAATTTTTTAACAAAGTAGGTATTTCAAGTTGAAAATAAGTACCCATTAACATTTTACTTAGAATTGTCACCAGCGCCATTTAGGAGTCAAATTCTACTAATTTTGAGAACTTCATCCGTACGAGCTGAATTAATCAAAACCATTGCGTAGTGTAGGTTCTGTACCAATAACATCAGACTGTCTAATAGTAGAGGTTTACCAATCCTTTCGACCTAATATTCTTCTAAATTTTATGATTTTTCATAATTATAATTTTTAATTATATACTGCTTTCTTCTATAAGTGGTTTTCCATAATTTGTGTTGTAATTCCTATTGTAGCCTACATAAAAATAATTACCACAATGTCATACACAAATAACTGTTGCAATAAACAATATGTGTTGCCTAGTTAATTTCTGAATGAAGGACGTAGTTATAATAATATATTTTAAAAGTCTAACTAAAGATAAATGAGAACTAAAATAAAAGTAATTAAAATATGTTGATTTTAAAATGAATAATTAAGATGTAGGTGACCGAATAAGTCATTCTAGTGTAATATACGAGGTGTGTTTAATAAATTCGGTGAATGGTCTAATATTTCGGTATTCAACGTTTGAAATAAGGCCACAGGCATGCGTAGACATGCACTGACATACTAGACCCGTCACATGTCCGAGATCGCGCGAGGCTTCTCGTATCGCAGTGTTGCCATCATTTCAATAGAGCACTTCGAGCAGTGTACGTCGAAAAGCCATGTAGCAACGACGCAACATTATGTTCTGCTTCAAATTGTGTAAAACAGCAACGGAAACCCATGAAACGTTGGTGCAAGTTTACAGCAGGACTCTTAACGCGCTGGCGAGGAATAGGTAGACAACGAACTGCGTTCGGGCCGATCATCCACAAGCAGGGCAACTGAAAACATTGAACGTGTTCAAGTGTTACTAGTAAAAGATTGGCGATTAATTCTGTGATTAATAACAGCAGAGGTTAACAATAGTAAAGACACAGTGGAAGCTATCATTCATCAAGATTTGGGTAAGCGCAAAATTTGTTCACGATTTGTGCCGCACACCTTAACAGAGGAGCAAAAAGCAAGTTGTTTTGAAACCAGTGGCGATTTCATCGCCATGTGTGACCGAGATCCGTCCTCTCTGGGTTCAACAGTCACAGGGGACAAGTATTGGTGTTACCAATACGACCCAGAAACGAAAAGACAATCAATAGAACGGCGGTCACCTTCTTCCTCGCGACAAACGAAGACCCGCACGCAAAAATCCAAAGAGGATATCATTTTTATCGCACTTTCGATAAAGAGTGAATCATCCATAAGAAATGCGACCCTGCTGACCAAACAGTGAATGCTGTATTCTACTTGGAGGTTCTCAAATGTTTGTTGCAGGGCATCCGGCACGTTAGACCACAGATGATTCAAACCAGAAAGTGGATATTACTGCATGACAATGCACCATCGCATACGAGCATCATTGTACGCCAATTTTTGACTCAGCGTGGCGTGACGGGTTTGGAACACCCACCTTACTCTTCAGATCTTGCTCCTGCTGACTTTTCTTTGTTCCTCCGTCTTAAGGAGACCTTGAAGAGATCATGGTTTGCGGACGTAAAGGAGTTTCAAGAACGTGTGACAGCACTTCTGAAAGTGATTCCAAAACAAGAATTTTCCGATAGTTTCCAGAAACTATACGAACGTTGTCAAAAGCGCGTTGTGTCTAACGACGACTACTTCGAAGGTTAATAAAGATATTTCCAATGTGCATTCTGTTTTTGTGTTTTTATTATACCATTCACCGAATTTATTAGACACATCTCTAAGTATAGTGTTCTGTAATTTCGAACACATTTAGAACATATTGCATAGTTTTATTAATTATTAGATATTAATATTTTGTGCATAGCACATGTATTATATACCTTTTTAGATTAAAAGGCTATACCGTTGATACGAAACATAAATATGTCGGAATTGTTCTTAACATAACTGTAATATAATTTTTCGGATATCATTAATTTGTTGGCAACTTTAAGTTATATTAAATAGAAAATTTATAAAATAACGTTTGGCAACAGCTGCATACGTAATTAAAGATAATATAAAACGATTAAAAATAAACGGGCCATTCGGCAATAAATTAAATTTAACAAACATCCATATTTAAAATTAATAGAGTTTTGGAAATTTTTAAAATAGATACATAGGCAAATGCGTGCATGTCCGGAAAATTCAACCAGGAAAGCCGTCAAAGTAATTGCATGGCGTGTTATAAATTACGAAATTTTAATTCAATATTGTGTAATAAAAATACGAGTATAAACATAAAACCAATTACCTCCTTCGGTTTTATTCAATATGGAAATCCTAATATAACTTCCTCGGCCAGTTTATTGCGAGTGAAAATTTTTTAAATTAATATCAACACACCATCCCATTCATTCATTAAAGTCTTGGAGAATTAAAAATTACGTGCTTAAATTCGTTATATTATGAGCAAGTAATGATAAACATCTTTAATTATACAATAATTACAAGGCGATCTGAAAAGTAGTTCTTATAATCCAAAGTTTCTGTTTTCTTTTGAAAACTATAAATTTGATAAAATGGAACGAATTCTTACTGGAATAGGAAAGGTACCTCTTTGTTTGGCAAAACGCCATAATTTACCGTTTATTAGTTATCCATTAGTCTTGAACGTTCTTCAGATTGCCATTAAACGGTATCTTCTCATTATAAGAACAAAGTTGCAAAGCAAAGATGTGTAAACTAAAGCGATTATTGAAATGTGGGATCGGTTTGCATCGAATAAATGAATCTGAGGAAAATTTTTGCCATGGAATAAATTGTTGTTAATACTGAAAATTAGATTTTACAATTCTCTTATTTTTTGGTTCGGAAATAAGGGATACTTAAGTCGCTAGAACTACAAAAGGTAAATGCCAATACTTAAATGTTTAAAAATACTATCAAAATTAGGTAAAGCGGACAATTAAAAGGACGCAACTAACATTGAGGTCGATAACGTAACGAAGAGAAGCTATAAAACATTGTCAAAAATGTTCTTAGAAGAGAGATCAGCAATGTGATGGTCGCAAAATCTGTAAAAGGTCTCTATTCGTTGTACTTCTTGCCGGTGTTTGCAACGCTGGCAGGTTGGAAAAAATTATCTGATATTACTATACCATTTTAGACACATTAGTTTGGCTTGCAGATGATCCAACGAAACCGGTACGCCATTGCAAACGCAGCTTATATTAATTTAAAAAATTGTATACTAATTGACACAGCTATACCTTCTTAGTACAAGTACGAGGCGTGTTTTTTAAGTGAGTATCGTTTTAAAATAAAAAAAACAAGTAAACTTTTCTTAACAATTTTATTTTTTCATGAAAGCTTGTACCTTAATCTATCTTTCTGTATAATTTCCATCAATATTGAGGCATTTATCATATCGCACAATCAGCTTTTGAATCCCATCCTCATAGAAGTCTGTCGCCTGATTTGACAACTACTGCAACACAGCCGTTTTGACCCTATCATTGTCGTCGTGGCGCTGATCACCCAGATGCTTCTTCAAATGCAGCAACAAGTGGTAGCCACTGGGTGCAAGGTCGGAACTGTGTGGAAGGTGATCAAGTTTTTCCTCAGTGAAAAGATGCGATGAGATCTTAAGTTCGAGAATCTGCGTGTGAACCACTCCTTTACTCATAAAGTTGTCTCCATACACTTCACTGATCTGACCATTTATTTAATGCCTTTAATACTAACACAATGAATCACAGCGCGTATTTCACAGTCAATCGGCGGGTTTCTCGACCAGGCAGCGGAAGTACTTTAAATAGTGACAAACAAACGTAAACACTGCCGAATCTTTCAGTAATGGTGTCTACGGCTTGTTAATAGATGTAGGTACACATTGCGCAAGCATGGAAAGCCACCACAATGCTCACGGTGGCGGTACGGTGCTTACTTACGGTACTTACTTAGAAAACACGCCTCGTATAACGTTTTTTAAAAATATTCATTAGTTTTATAATTAATAATCCAAATTGAAGTATTCAAAAATAGAAAATAAAATTTGATTGCGTTAGAACAAAAATAATTACAGAACTAGATTACAAGGTCGTCGCAAATAATTAGGACAAAGTATTCTAAGAATACAAATAAAAATCGAATATATTCAGTAAAGGGATGAAGAGTTCTTCTTTACGAGTGTTATTCGAAGTGTTGATAGTGACTAATTTTTCTCTTTTTGTTTTATACCAGTGAAAGACAAACAAATAGGTTAAAGATTATTATTATTATTATCTTTACTTTATTTGCATGCGATACGTTATAAAATAGGAGTAATATCCAACTATTTTTACAATTCCTTAAATTAACAAGATAAGTTATATGAGTATCTGCAAAAAATTTAGGGTTTATTACATAACTTAATTTAAAGTTAAAATGTTTTTAACAATGTGACAGATTTCTAAAATGACCACTTCCTGGATTATTTTATGAAGGCTAACGCGTATTACTAATTTTGATTATAAATTATAAGATACGAGGGCCATCTTGTAATAATTGGGATTCTTGCATTCTAGCAGGCGTATCTCTTTCATCATTCAATAGCGTAAACCTTACTAAGGTAATGTGTAGAAAAATACATCAAACGTTTTAGTCAGTCTTAACCAAATACAGAGTTACTGTCACTTGTTGGTAATTTTTAGTCAAAGCGATAGAACTCGATAGACGCGATTTTGAAGTGATGATTTTCTACGATTCTAACAAAGATTTAAAACAGAGAAATCCCTAATAGGTGAACAGGTAACATTTAGAGACTCCTCGCCTTCACTGACCATAATATTCAATTCGTATGTTGAATCTAAAAGAGGACGGCAGTCATTAAAAATGACCACCACACCTGTAGATCATAAACTGCAGTTACCGCAGAAAACAACACTGCTGTAAAAAATTTAGTGAAATACAAACAAAATTACATGGCTACCTTGGCCTTGTTAAGCGACCAAACACTGGATTGCGGGATTTATTATGGCATCACGAAATGCATCATTCCACACCGTGGCTAGAACAACTAAGTTCTTCGCCGCCTCAAAAGTTACAATTTTGTAACATTTCCCTATTTACCACACACCTGGCCCCAGCGATATTTTCATATTTCCGCATATTAAGAAACAGTTTGTAAGTGCGTCTAAAATTTCCGCAACATCTGTTTTTAATTTGGGAAAACCCTATATATACATAAGTAAATTAATAACAGAATCAAATGTGTAAATTACCAATGTTAATTTGGTATCAAAATTCATAAATAAGTATTTTACAGCTTGCTACCAATTTTTTATAATAATTAACTTTTGGAAACCCCTGGTTCACGATTGTAAAAACAACTTACAACATCAGCTTTCTCACGGAAACATGTATGCTTCTATAAATAGGTGGCAACCACCAAACCCCTATTTCCCGGCAATCTCAAGGTGAAAGAAACCAAATTAGTTAGTTGAGACCAGACCTCTCAAGTGCAAATACGTAATAGTGAGGCGTCACGCTATCGTTGAGCAATGCCGTCCCTAAACTCCTGCAAATACCAACTAGCTACCCATATCGATTATCGACTCCCTAAATCTGGGCGGATTAGGCAAAATTGGCGCTCCATGCAAATCAAGAAAGATTGGGTCAAGTTTGCGTAATCCTCGTTGAAGTTGGTCAAAGGGGTCATAAGACGTTAGGAAGGTACTCCACAAATGCTATAATCAGGAACTACGGTAGGCGTTGAGTCCCGCTACTAAAGTCACGAATCTCCACGCAAATACATGTAAGTGACCATTTTTCTGTCATTAAGGCCTATCCACCTGATAAGCCAGCAAATTTCACAAAAAGAAGTCTCACCTTCAACCCCTATTTTTATAACGTAATAATCACTCGCTGGAGGAGTTACTACTATCAAGTATTAGATAGACAATTTGTTGTTTTATTATGCGAACTCCTTCAATTTCGGAATTAAAGACAAATAATTAGTTTAGTTAAGTATCTTAATTTTGGACCACCTTTAACACAAGGGGTCGATACTTTGTTATTAATTAAGGTAGCTTTAAATAATAAAATTGGGGATCCCCTTCTCCCTATTACAGTTTTATTAACAAATAATTGTTCAACTGAATGTGTTCTTACTACCAGTATAAATTATATTGTTTTCATTATAGAAATTTAATTAAAAATGGGTGATTTTATTATTTCAGTATTCTGCGTAATTTTAGTAATAAGGAATAATAAAACTTTTCTTAAAGGAAAATATTAGACCTAAGTAGGGAAAACATTAGACATTGTAAGTCTAATCGAACTACTTTAGGAGAGCTTCTCCACTGGCGTACGATAAATGACTATCTTGTAAGTATTTCCGAATCTGAGCATCGCATTTACGGTTGGAATTAAATTTTTTATCGCTTGATTCCCTCAACAACCTCCGTATAGACAACCAGATAAGGCAATACCCAAAAATATCCCCTTTAACCAAATCTTTGACTCTGGTGAGCCGTCCGGAACTTTTAGCCCAATTCTTACGAAGCAATACTATAAAACCCCCTTGTACTCCACTGTGGCTGTCGGAGCAACAAGCTAATTCGGAGTAAACGGCATTTTGAACAACCTTCAAGGGCTCAAAGACTTTTCGACCCGTTATAAGTTGCGTGGACATTGGTTTTCCTCAAATAAAAAAGCAATTGAAGCTTATAGGGATGCAGATACCAAAAGAAGAATATTATAAGACTTTTCATAAGTAGTTTATCCGCATAACAAATGTATAGAAGATAAGGGGGCTACTTCGAAAAATTAAAATAAAAACTCAGTTTAACAAGCTACTAGTTTCTGAGTATCCTGATAATTACAGCATGACCTTGTACCACACCAGTAGCTGAAACAATAAGTATGAGAGAAATATTGTAAAATTTTCACATACAAATCCACCTCCTCAGCTAAAATCTTGAGGACTTTTTCATCTTTTGTCGCTATAACATTTCTAGAAAGTGACACAGAAACATCAATTATAAAATCTTCCATTTCGTTCCAATTTATTGAAACAATATCGGGTCTCCGACAAATGATCTCCTTATCCGTAATGACCTGTTTATGCCAATATAAGGTGTAATTGGAGTTTCTAAGAACTGGGTCTAGAATGAACTTGTAGTAAGGTCTGAAATTGTTGAACAAATTCACCTTTCGTGCTATCGGCTATCTTACAAATTTGAATGTGCTTATTTAAGTAGCCTATAGGTGGCATTGTTGAACAATCCACAATGATGTGATCAATGGTTTCGTTTGACGTCTGAACTTATCAATGCTATCGCGGTTCATTATGCGCTTACAATATTTCTAGTTGAAATTATATTATCGAGAATTGCACGCATGAACCACTCTATTTCTGAATGCAGAATACCTTTAGTTAACCATGCTACTGAATTCTTAAAGTCTACTCCATCTGAAAACAAAACTTTTCTTCCGAATCTGATTATAACTAAACAGATAATATTTGTTGCATCTCGATTGCGCGCTTGAAAGATTTATACCAGAAAATCTAAGTAATGAAGGAACCGTCCAGCTTGTAAAAATATTGCGGAATCCAGTTATCTGTGATTTTCACAAATTAAACATACTCACTAGTCCACGTCCTCCTCGAGTTTTCGGTAGGTACAATCTTTCAAGCGAAGAATTACCATGCAAGCATCTATGTATGTACAAGCACGTTGTAGTTTTCGTGTCTAGGTCATGCAAGTCCGTATCTGGCCACTTCAGTATTCTAAAAAAATAGGTTAGCATATATTTAGTGCCGAAAATAGATTTTTGTAGAATTTAATTTAATTGATAGCCATAATTTCAAACTCGAACTATATTTATTTCTAAACTTAGTTTTAAATTAGTAGGGATTAACAAAAAATTTTGTTTTATGTCTAAATAACATGATTTTTTGCTAAATATGGAATATCTTAATCATAATTGGCATCTTCACCAACCGATATTCGTTTTTGAGTGTACAATTGAAACATTTTTCTAAACCAAGTTCCACCCAAATATCTTTATTCATTAATTTTGTAGTATATCAAAATTTGCCAACTATAATTTAAATTTGGAATATAATTTGAAATCGTTCATATAGAACAGATGTGTTAAGATGGAACGAGAGTTCTTAACGTTTGTATTGTTTAATAATGACGAAAATGCACTTAAGGCTAAGAAAAACCATAGTGCATGTAAAGAATCGCCTTAAAAAATCCCACAATGGATTCTTGATTATCAAGTTTTGTTCCTCCATACACAAAACAGCATTCTACTTACATAGTTATTCAAGACATTAACTGACCAATACTTTCATCAACTTTATTCATTTGTAATGCATGAAGCAACCAATCATGAAGTATAGAGTCAAATACATTCCTATAATTAATATAACACATATTTAGATTTAGTTTCCTTGTATTTGCTATTTTAGTCACTACTGTAGTAATGATTAATTGCTTTTTGCAAAATTTTGCGCCTTTAGCGTGTTCTCTCTGTTCAATGCAAAGAATTCTATTTTCTAAACATATTGATACATTTTATTGGTCAAAAAGTTTTGTATACCATTGGAAGGCGCATTATTGGTCTATAACATTTTCGATCTAACAAATTGCCAAATTTGTATCGTATGAATGTACGTAACACCAGTAGAAAGAAAAACCGGCATCAGTGTAGGTTTTGAAAGAACTTCATTAAACCACTTTATTAAAAATATATGCACTCTTGTAAAAAATTTTTAACCAAAACCTTTCTATCCAGGAGATCTCCCATTTGGACATTTCTGAATTGTATCTAAATATTCCTGTTCCGTTCTGATATTTTGACTTGTCCATTGATAGCACTTTTCTTTATTCTGAATAGATCTTATCCAAGAAGCATCTGATTTATAGTTTACACACTCACGAAAGCTTATTATTACTATTATTATTATTTATTTATTCACCATAGGGCCATAAAGAAGGATGTTGAGTTTGTCAAAATAGATCTATTGGTAAAATTGAAATAATAGAAAAAAAGTTAAAAAACAACATTGAAACTAAGTTACAAGCAGGCACTAAAATTATGCAATAGCTCTAGATTCTAGATTACTGAAATACTAAACGGTGTGCAAGAAAAAAATTTTTTTTGGAGGAATTTTTAATTTTTCTTACATCACATTCTAGATAGATGTAAATTCGTAAGGGCATTACCTAACAGCTGTTGTGTAAAAAGATAGTATATATGCTAAATTTTTACATTATTATTGTCTCTTAGGGGATGTTTTTTATGTATAACGAAAAAGTGTACGATATAGATGGAGACCACAATTAATATTTTTAATTTCTGAAATAAGGGACGAGAGTGGAAAAGTATTTTCTAAATGCAAACTGAAGTTTTGGGAGGGCGTTAGAATGATTTAGAAAGCTGATGCAATGATTGTAAACATTGTTTACAGATACGTTGGGAAAAACCACGTATTATTGAAATGCGTGAGTGTGTGTGCTGTATCTGTGTTTGTGTCCGCATCTGTGTCTGAGCCTACATATGCGTGTGGGTGTGCGTGTGGGTGTCCATGCGCGCGCGCCTGTGTGCCTAAAATAAGTGACATGCCGCAAACTGTGGGTGCGTTATGACCTGTAAAACAAAATTGCTTATGAAATTTTTTCAAACACGTATACTTTTCGAAGTGCACGAAGTGTCGGATAGTAATATTATTGCCCTTGATGTGTCTTACCATTATTACCATATTACCATGTAACGTTTACACGACCCTTAAGAATTACGCGAAACGCGATTCAAAAGAATTCAGATTAATTCTACGCATTTTACGCGATATTCTTAGAAACGGA
>JAHWXV010050810.1:0-14449 GCA_024586415.1 Phrixothrix hirtus
TCTATATATATATATATATATATATATATATATATATATATATATATAAATAAATTAATAATAAAATCGATTGGGTAAACTACCAATATCAATTTGGTATTAAAAACTATAAACAAGAATTTTACAGGTTGCTACCAATTTTATCATAATTATTAACATTTGGAAATTCCCGGTTCACGCTTGCAAAAACAATTTACAACATTAGCTTTCTCACGGGAACGCGTTTGCTTCTATAAATAGATGGCAACTACCAAACTCCCTAACGCGGCAATCTCAAGCTAAAACGATACAAAATCAGTTAGTTGAGATCAGACCTCTATGTGAAAGTACGTGATAGTGAGGCGTGACGTTATCGCTTGGTAATGCCGTACAAGAATTCATGAAAATACGAATTATATACCCGTAACGATTGTCGAATGCCTGAATCGTGGTGAATTAGGCAGGTTGGCGCTTCATGCGAACTTGGAAGAATTGGGATAAATCTTCGTTGTCCCCGTTCAAGTTGACCATAGGGCTGTAGGACGTTTGGGAAGGTACTTCACGTATGCTGAAATCATGAAATGTTGAAGGCATTGGGGTTTGCTATCACAAGTAACGTAATTCAATGCAAATACAAGTAAGTGGCATTTTATCAATAAGTTATTTCCACTTTCTAAGTCAACAATCAACCCCTATTTCGTAACGTAATATTAAATCGCTGGGGAAGTTACTATCATCAAGTAGCGGTTAGACAGTTTGCTTTTATTATGGGAACTCTTTTAATTAATGAACCAAAAGTAGATAGTTAATCTAGCCAAGCATCGTAAGTTTAGACCACCTTTAAGAAAAGGGGTCAATATTTTATTATTAGGTATGGTAGTATTTAATAATCAAATACGGGGGTCCCCTCTTCATTGCAGTTTTAATTAGTAAGTAATTGTTCATTTGATTGTGCTCTTATTGCCTGTATAAATTTATGTTATTTTCATTATAAGCGATTTAGTTAAAAACAAGATATCTTATTATTTCATTATCCTAAATAACTTTAGTGGTAAGGCATATCAGTACTCTCCTTACAGAAAAACATTAGACCTAAGTAGGGAAAACATTTATAAATTGTAAGCCTAACCGAACTACATTAGGAGTGCTTTAGCGTACGCTAACTAGGTGTTTCGTAAGTATCTCACAGTAAAAACATCTTCCCTTAAGACATTTAGATAAGGTACCGCCCAAAAATAACGTCCTTTTCCCGGTTTTTGACTCACGCAAGTCGTCCTGAGTTTTAGCCCAATTATTTTGAACAAACATCTTAAAATCCCCCTGTGCTTCAGTGTGGCTGCCGGAGCTACTTACTAATTCAGAGTAATTGACATTTTTAATAGCCTTTAGAGGCCCAAAGGGCTTTCTGGCCCGTTATAATATATATATATATATGTGTGTGTGTGTGTGTGTGAGTGTGTGTGGGTGCGTGCGTGCGTGCGTGTGTGTGTGTTTGTGTGCGTGTGTGTGTGTGGGTGTGTGTGTGCGCGCGTGTGTGTGCGTGTGCGCGCGTGTGTGCGAGTGTGTGCGCGTGTGTGCGTGTGGGTACGTGTGTGTGCGTGCATGCGTGCGTGCATGGGTGTGTGTGTGTATTAAACGAAGGTAAAATAAATAATTAATTTAATTTTACGAGTTAGAAATTATAGAAATAAATCATGGTTAACGGAGAATGATGATAAGAGTATATCAAAAAGATACAGCGAGCTATGAAAGGAGGTTCGTATAAGGACAATTAAATTCTTCAGAAAAACAAGTTAAATGTAACAGCATGTAAGCGCGTCTGAAACTCGTGCAACATAAGTCATTAATTTGGTAATCTAAAAATAAACGTTAACTACCGACCCCCCTTTACCGGTAATCTCAAGGTGAAGTTGCATCAAACAGGCGGTTGAGATCAGACCTTTCGAGTGAAAGCACGCAATGGCGAGGCGTGACGTTATCAAGTAGTGAGCCCACGCAAGAACTAATGAAAACAACGAATTAGTTACCCTTAACGACTATCGAATGCCTGAATCGCGGTGAATTAGGCAAGTTGTCGCTGTATGAGAAATTGGAATATTGGGTCAATTTTCGTTATCCCTGTACAAGGTTTGGCCATAAGACTGTAGGATGTCTGGGAAAGCACTATCACGTACGGTTTATTCATGAAGTGCCGGAGGCATTAGGGCCATAACAACAATACATCCTTCCCGGGTTTGAAATAGTACCCTTTACCGTCTTATTTCCGAAAGTTATGACCGTCTAAAGCAACTAGGATAAGTGGCGCCCGTAAATCATGACTTTTCTCGGAATTTTGACGTTCACGAATCATTTCTTAATTTTATCGTAGACGTAGGATCCCCCTATATCCACTGGGTGGTCAGAGCAAGCTAGCTGATTCAGGAAAATGAACATCTTCAATAATCTCTGGGGCGCAAGAAGCGTTTCAGCCCGTTATAAGTAGTCAACAAGAAGCTCTACACGAAGTGTTGGATACTGTTTTAAACGGCACATGGATTAATTTGAGTGTCCGCTGTACTTTCGGACATCATGTCTTATACAGAGTGCATTTACTAAATGCTTATATAAATTTTGACAGTAATTCAACAAGAACGTAAAGTAAATAGAAAATAATTGAGTTAAAACGTCGAAAGTAATACGTAATCTTACTTATCTTGTTAAAAATGGGAAACTAAAATGATTGTCTAGTTCTAATGTGGAAAAATAAAAATTAGGCTCGATTCACAAGAATTTAATAAGATAGACTTTTATATAACATTTCACGAACCGTGTTTGTATAAAAAACAATAGTAATCTTGTAAATTTAAAATAACTTCCAAGACGGTGAGGGAAGTTCGTGAATACTAATAACTGAATGTTATTTAATTTGGTTTGAAACAAATTAAAATATCAAAAGCTGTTTACACAACTTACTAAGGCTAATGCAACTTAAGTAAGAGGCGTTATTAAAGAAATGATGTTAACAGCATTTTGATTGTCGGAATCATAGCTAAAGATGACGATAACTTGCCACAGTAACCACAAGTGAATTAACCATGGAACAGGCAGATTTCGGAAATATGCCGATGGTTTTTTGTATTGTACATGCAGAAAGCTTACACGTACATAGCTATTTTTAAATGAAATTCGTAAATTTTCTATATTAAAAACACAACTTGGTATTTATTATAGGTATAACATTGTGCTATTAGCAGACAGTACAAGAAACACTGTTTGATGAGCTAAAATAAAACTTATAAATATAGATGTGATTTTGTTTTACTCTTCGATAAATGTAAAAAACATTCGAAATTCTACCTTATTCAGCAATTTAATTTGTCTTGACTAAAATGTGATTACGCTATAAGCTTTCACTAACTAAATATTCTCGAAAATGAATATTGTACCTGCAAAAATTTTAATGTTTCTGTGAAACGGAATGAAATTCCGAGAATTCTACGCGTTTTCTCTATATTAGTGATTCCGTAAGTATAATTATTAAGACTGAATTAAAGACATAACAAACTTTAATAAAGTGTTAAATACCGTGCGCGAGTGTACAAGTTTAGTTTAAATTATAAATAGAAAAATTGCTTAATTAAAAGCTGTTATAAAAATTCTAGAAGATAATTAACAGAAATTACACAACCTGCCGCAGATATTATCAGTTACCTTCCGAAATTAGTCAAGATTGCTTTGATAATTAATCATAAGTAACATAAACAACAATCTCTGATGATTTAAATATTAATAAAAAATAATTAAAAGCTATTTCGAAATATTGCATCATGTTGTGCAAACGAATTGTATAAAGCACATGTAATTGTTAACCATACTGATAAGATAGCAAATAAAGAGAACCGCCCGAAATTATGTTCGCGGAACAAAGAACGCGAACACTAAGTTAACTATAAATAAGATGCTTTCACGAGCTGCAAATCATTCTTCGTATGAGACTCTGTACGGGACACTTCTTAGTGCAAAGACCGTAAAAGCTTTTCTATAAAGTTAAGCTCTTTTGTTATTAATTTTTACAGCGAGATTGACGCAACTTCCTTGGGACTCGTCCAGCCTGAAAACATCCTGATTGCCGTTCATACTATAAAACCGTTGGAAGATGCCGTATGCTAGAGATCTAAATAGCGAGATTCTAGAACGACGTTCTAGTTTTAGTTGCTCTGTAACGAAGGCAGACCGAGTTTAGAATAATCTAACCTCGGCAACTCTCATAACTGAGTGTTCCTGGCGTTACCACCGCCGGGTTAAAAAATAAACGGCCTTTGGGTCGATTACAAACAAGTTGCTTTGTAAATGTTCGTGAACGACGCCAAGTGTCATTCAACGTCGTCATACGTTGAGTTGTAGCGATAGCGAATTCACGTCGACGCTGTACTGAGGTCATTCACCATATGAAATAGTCTATCGTTTTCAGATGTGTTGCTGGGTTCGATTTGTAAACGATGCCTTTTTGGAAGAGACGCTTAACGTCGGTTTGTGTGGGATCCTTAGTCGCAAGTACACGCCAACGCCTCGCCTCCGACCGGCCCGGCACGAATTACGCCCCCGTCCGTCGCTGGAAGCGACGCGCTCATGCACAGACCTCAAAGCATAGTGCCGATCCGTACATTCATAAATATCAGGAGAACAGAACTTTAAATTATTATTGTTACATATCTTTTTAATTCCGCCGACGACTGAAACGACCATCAATGAAAGTTTGTTTCGTGACCGAAGTTCGAGCAACGTTATTTGCACAAACGATGTCCACCGTAAACTAGTTATTTCACCGACATCCCGATCGTTAGACTAATCGAGACTAGGGTCTTCAGGACCACTAATAGCTACGACAAGAACCACCCCTCATGACTGAGCTATCACCGAGTATGATGCAAATTCTTTATATTCTTCGTGTACTTTTCACTAAAGACTGAATCGCCACAAAATGTATTAGTTATGATATAATTCTTTTAATATATAGTTATTTTTTACTCAAAATTATTTTAAATTATACAGGATCGTATTAAAGTTTTTCTCTAAAACTATTATTAAACTATTCCATTCAAAATTTAAAATAAACAGATAGGTTTTAAATAAACTGTCTTACTATTTCAATATTATCTTTAATTTAAATTGCAATGGCTAAGTTATTTTAGAATCTAGTTATGCAGTGCCAGTTATTCAAAAATTCAAGGATGTATTTGAAGAATTAGATTCATGCCGAGATTTGAACCCAAATTTTTGTTTTATACACAAACGTTTTCAACATAAAACTTAGTTGCAAATCTTGATAGGCATCAAATTTTTCTGAAGGTTACATTAGTTGATTTTCTAAATACTGGATTTCTGCCCTAATAAGTCGAAACAAAAAAAGTTTTTGTAATTTTATCAATCAGAAAGAAAGCAATTGACTAATTATTGTTGTGTAAGAATAGCAAGAAGTAGCAACTCCTGGGGAATTCATTTTTAGCTTGTTGATGCTACTGGCCCAGGAGTGATGAAAAATATATATCTTTTAACAACGATAGGATGTCATTGATTAAGCGACGCGCTATTTACTGAGTGTTTTTCAATGTCTAAGATTATTTTTGCTTTGATATTGTGATTGAAGGTTCCAGAGTGCTGCCACTTCTTGGGTGTTCGGTGCGGTCTCTCGAAATTTAAAGTAGTAATTTGGACATAAGATGCTGTTTCTTCTAATTCCGTTCTATATACTAATCGGGTTATTATTTTCAAGTTAAGTTGGTTCCATTATTCAGTAGCATGCTTACTTCAGTCTTCTTCTAATGTTTTAAAAAGTGATATATTATTAATATTGTATTTGCTGTTTTTATCAGTTTTTTCCTAGGAATTTTCGGCGGTTGTCATGTCTTTCGAGGGATTTTTGGAGCTTACATAGAAAGTTCTGTGAGTTTTTGACCTGACTATGCCGAACAAATGGTCCGAAATTTGTTGTTATTTTGGGCATTCCATACTGCTCTATTCGAGTAGTTTGGTTCTAATTTTGATTTAAAATGATGATGTTGACAAGTTTTATTGCCCTGATCAAAGTATTGGACAAAGAAGATTTACATACCACAAATTAAAAAATTGGATTGAATAAATTACAGCAAGACCAAAACTCTCCAAAATATCCGTCTACTCCACGACAACGCGTCTGTGCACATAGCCGTTGTGACCTAGGCTGTTGTAATAGATTATGGGTTCAAAGAGATATAGCATCAACGGTACAGGGCCCATAATTATTATTAATCGATTGCAAAATTGAAATCTAAATTGGGGGGAAGGAGGTTTAAGACCGATGAAAAAAACCAAGATTTTTTTCTATTAATAACGGGCTAGGCATTCGGTATCATCTATTTTTAGTAAGGTGCTATTGAAACGTTATTTTCCTATTGACAGTTCTACTGACAAATTTGACTGTGTCAATATTTGCAGTGTGATTAGTGATGGATAAGTTTCCAATTAATGAAAGTGTTTTTGTGGTAAAAGAGTTTATACTAACTTAATTAGTTGTACAGACGCAAAGAAATTTTCATCGGGAATTTAATGTGGAAAGACACGGGCGAATTCCAACACGGCAAACCATAATGAGGCGAGTCCGAGATTTTGAAAATAAAGGGAACCTTGCCTCAAATTTTAGTGGAGGTGTACGTACTGTCAGAACACCTGAAAACATAGAACGTGCCAGACAAGCTGTAGAGAGAGAGAGAGAGAAGTCCGAAACGATTTGCATCGAAACAATCAATCACTTGCTTTGGGTATTTCCAATAGGACTTTGCGAAGAATTCTGAATTTTGATTTGAAGTTTCACCCCTACAAAATTCAAGTAGTCCATAAGTTAAAAGATTCAGATAAACCTGTTCGTGTTGCTTTCTGTAGGCAGTTTTTGCGAATTCTAGAAAATGATGTATACCAGTTAAATTTTTTGCTTCCCTTAAGCGGCTATGTTAATAAGCAAAATTGCGGCTACTCGTCTGAGGAAAATCCACAACAGTTTCATGCAAAACCGCTTCATGACCTCAAAGTCTCCGTATGGTGTGGTGTTTCATCGTTTGGGATCATAGGACTATATTTTTTTGAAGAAAATAATCAAACCGTCACAATTAACTCCGAACATCATGTTCATATGTTAGAGACAATTTTAGGGCCAGAATTACGCAGACGTGGGCAAAATCAAAGTTGGTCTCAACAGGATGGTGCTTCTGCACATTCAGCACGACAGACTCGAATTGTATTGCAAGAAATGTTTCCGGATCACTTGATATCAAAATTTGGTGACACAACATGGCTCTCTAATTCCCCTGATTTAACAGCTCCTGACTTCTTCCTTTGGGGATATCCAAAGCAAAAGGTTTACGAGAGGCGTCTCAATAGAATACAAGAAATAGGGAATATTGGAGCAGAAATGTTGGAATCAGTTATGCAAAATTTTAGACATAGATTACAAAAATGTATAGCGGTTAATGGAGGGCATTTGAAAGACATAATTTTTAAAAATTAAATTGCTCATATTAAATTTGTTATTCGTACTAAAATTGTCTTACTGTATTAATTTTTAGCCTTACAGTAGGTTTTTGAAGATAGATGATACCAGATGCCTCACCCGTTATAATGATGAAACTATTTCATTGTCTAAAACGTTTTCGTTAGCTATTAAATATATCAGTACGTTCAACAGCATTCAATTATGATATCTAAAGGCTTAATAGTAATGGATAATTATTTCACTGAACCAGCCGACAAGAATAGAATAATGATGAAGAGACAGAAACACAAGATGAATAAATAATTCAATTGCCGTACTTGTTCGAGGAAGCATCCATAGGAACAATTGTATCTAAAGTTTGAGTACCATAAAGTGTCTAGTAGCATATATTTCTCCAGGAGTAAACAAAAATAATGAAAACACCTTCTGAGAACACCTTATTCGCGAAGTATGATGAAACGATTTATAATTTTCAAAATTATTGTGTAAATACCACCTTCTAAAAATAATGTAAATATACTTTTATACCCAACCTGTTAACTAAATCGAATTAAGATAAACAAATTTAAGAAAATGCATTTCAGCACGTGTTATTCTTCTGTTAACTGCAAAACGGTAATGAAAAAAGACGACGCCTTTGTCATGCGCATATAAAATTCAACCAAGGTTAAATTACAAGAAAACTAAATAGAAGAAATCTATTTAGATACATTAACGTATTAAATAAATTCAACATTAGATACCAAGGCCTTTTATAAAGATTACTGTAAAACTGAAATATAATGTAAGTTAACAAATACAATCTACTGCATTTTTGTGCAAAACATGGTTAGAAAAACTAATTAAATCGGAATTTTATTAAATAGCATGAAATACTATTTTTAATTGCAACTCTTTACCATTAACTGGTGCTTTTTATTTAAATCAACTATAATTTATAATAAGAAAAATTCGATTGTAAATAAAATACCAGCAAACAATCGTTGCCAGAAAACGTAAAACTGTTAAGAAACATTCTGTATATAAGTTACGTATTTAATTTTAAATAATTACTACTAAATAAATTGTATTAATTGAGTAAAATGCAGTACATAGGAAACGTAATCTAAAGCGGAAATTAATTAATAATATAAAAATGTAATGTAAGATAAACTTGATGAATGTTCGTAATTTAAACACAGAGCTGAAACCCATATTACAAATATAAATAAAGATTAAAGCCCTCGACACTCAAATTTTAGAAACTCGAACTTGTAGGTCTGTGATATAGAATTATTTAGTTAAAAATTGTTAAGTAAACCAACTAAATTTATTGAAAATTAACCACTTACTTGGTTGACACAAACCGAAGCTCAAAAGAAGTAAATTCAAGTCTGTAACCTAGTTTGGTCTTATCTAAAAAAAAAGGCAGCTGTTAATTTGGCATACCTCTAGTGAATTGAATTATAATCCTTCAGGTATTTTTTCCTATTAATCTAGAGTTTGTGACGAAGGTCATATCTGTATTCCATCTTTCAAAAAAGAGCTGTAACCTATTTTGGAAAAACACCGATTTGCTGTACTCTTAGTTACAGATTGATCAAAGAACTTATCCCGAATCTGGAGTATATAACATTGAATTCAATAAGGACTAAACAATCAAATCAAATTATCTTACTAGTTCTAACGTTATTAAACATTTTAAATACACGTATATTAGTTAAGACACTCATAATTATAATATATATGAGTAAGGTTTTGTCATAAATTATATTAGTTAACAAATAATAAACAAATATGAATGAGTGGTACCAATAGAGGTAACTAAGTAGGTTCTGAAAACATAATACCTGAGGCATAGGGTGGATATAAAACGTGTTTAAATAAATTAGCTAGTACGTAGTTAAGCAATACGTCATACAAGCAAATAAATCTTTAGTTCTTTGGTTTATTCTTTTATTAAACTAATTAAGATGTAAGATTCAAGGCAAAATCATAATATTTATGAACTCGTTACAAACACTGCGACTTGAGCAGATGTCGAGCTCAAACAACCTTTGTAATAATTGTAATAAATAAATCACTGTGAAAACTTATAAACTCATAAGTACAAAGAATAGTTTGAAAGCACAGAAATGGCATTACAGTAAAGTGACGTCACTGACGTGGGACTTATTCAGTAAAAATAGCACCCAATAACTAAGAGTAATAAATCAAAAATTTACACAATAACGCCAAGTCCAAATAACAAAATAAGCATAAGACAACAATAATTCTTTAGTTTAATCTTTTAATAAAGTAAGTAATGTAACAATCCTTTGCTACTAGTACCGTATACTTAAGGCCTCGAGTAACTTCTAATAGGAAAGGGGATTCGGGTTCATCTACCTAAAATAAACTATAATGCACAGGGAAATACAATCAATGTTCCGAGCTCTGACATGTTTTAAATTAGGTTACGATCGCTTGTGTACCTTTATTTTGATGCATAATTTGCATTTAGTAATCACTTTCTGATTTGTTTACTTTATTGTGAAATTTTGTATGATTTTACTTGTATATTTTATTGTTCAAATTGTATATATGGTTGTTACATGGTATGCACCTTTTATTTAGATTTAAGATATATATTTGTGACTTATATTTGTTGTTAAAACTCGTTTATTAACTGGCATGTTATTATTTTGACTTATTTAAAATGTTAGTTCACTTGAATTATGGATTATTTTATTGTTCGAATGATTAGTTCAGTTCTAAGACTATAACGGCATGCGCTTAGTTACTAAAAACCAAATTTTAATCCGAGTATATACACCGTTACTTATTCTAGCTAAAAATCTTATTTTATCAATATTATTTATAAGCATACAAATTCTCCTGTACTTTTCTCACCTAGAGAGTACTGTTAACGTAGTTCGTACTATCCCACAATAGCGAGAGTACGTTTTTTTTATCAAATAAACAACAGATTGATTTTATCGACAAATATTTTATAATGGTACTCAAAAATGTCTACCTTGTGCTTGCTTCAAATGTTAAGTGATTGGATAAAATTTTATTAAATGCTCGTAATTGGTTTGAACTGATGCGAAAAACAATTATTTATCAAGATTGATAAGTAATATAGACATGAAAGTCTCCCTAAGGTTACAGGAGCGACAAAACAAACAAATTTGTCTACTTAAGTACTGACTCATACATTTTTAGCACAATTTTAACGAATACATTGTTCCCTAATTTAATATCAAATTCTGTAAACAAGAATGCGTTTAAACACTTTGAGTTGTTATAGAATGTAATTTGAATCATTATATTCAATACCAGAATTAATTCAACCCTTTAGTTTAACTATTAAAAGAATTTGTCTGCTTTGACAAAACACCCGGATTTTATATCCTTTTACGACCTTATCAGAACACAAAGGAAACTAGCTTTCATTTACATTTTATGTTGAAAGTACTATAAATTAGATATATACATAGGATACAATTACATAATAATAAGCCAGTTACTTTAGCGACTAGTCACACATTAAATTTGTGTGAACTTTACAGTTAATTTTAAGTTATTTCTACTGTAAATACAAGTTAATATTTATTAACTAGATCTTCGTAGGCCAATTATTGGAGTTTTAAAAATATAATTATTCCGTCTAGTAACGTAAATAATGTCTGTTTATGTTCAATGAGGCTTATCACATCACGGCTTGCTTTATTTACGTTTATGGGCCAAGAACTTGAACCGCCTGAACTTGACATTCGATAATTAATGTATACAAGTATGGAAGAAATAATTATATAATTTTTAACAATTACTACTAATCAACAAAGCGTGATGTAAATAATTATATAAAGCAAACTGTTGGAAATGTTAATTTAACAATTAATATTAATAACAATTATTTTAAGCAGAAATCGAAATTATATAAAGTTCATGTAAAAATAAATAATTACTACAGAATTCAAATATAAACGAAAAATGTTGAATACGAAACGAATTTTAGAGTTAAACAAACAAAACAAACAGATATTTGTTTTGAAAATTCAGCAACACGTTACAGTAACATAATAGCAAAGGCATATTACCACTAGAGCACAGTCAATGCCAATGTAAATAAGTAAATGGCTGTAAAATACCATAAAGGGTATAGGCCGAATTATCCGAAAGCACAGAAAAAACATTACACAATATAAATCTGTAGTTAGTTAAAAAATATTTTTCATGCCGTAACAATGTACTACTTAGGAAGTGATCTTATTTCAATCCCACTATTTACGTTTCAATTTGTTTTCTCTACATTTTGTTATTGCTTTAGCATTTTAATGGTGATATTTTTCAAGTTGTGTTCATTTCTGTTGCTTGTCGGGCTACTTCATTGCGCCATACTTTAACTTGTTAATTTCTCATTGTCTTCCAGCTTAAGTACCCATTGTATACCGCGTAAAAATGTAGTTTCTGATTATTCAAATTAGTTTAGAGGAAGAAGGTAACAACTCTACTCTCAACCGTCTTTCTATGTCGTTTCTAAATATTTGGTACGATAGAACTTTGAATTCTATTATTTCTGAGGCTATCGCGATAAAGGTAATGTCATTCACTCTCAGGGCGAGTAACTTAAAATTTCTTGTAGTTTTTACGAATGGCCTAACTACTTATTGTTGATTTAATGTTCACAAATCGGTGGAAAAGGCAAGCTTGCGTACATAGAAAAGAGGGCGGAGGCATGTTTTTTCATCATGATAATTAAAGATACTGGCTGTCGCTACTTCGAGCGCCTCTAGATACAGTGCACATTGAGATTAAGTTCAAAATTAAGTTTGGGCTCAATATTCGATTCTATCGTTTGTAAATATGGATGGAAGGTGGCATGGTGATTAAGTTCGCTCAATAATTGCTCCTTCTTCTTTGGGTGCGATGTGAATTTTGTTTTATTCTATTATATATTATAATCTCATATGTCAATCACCACAATTATGTTAATTTCTGCCGATTCATGGGTAATTCTGGCCGTATAATTAAATTTATATAAACTCCTTTTCAATATAGCTTATATTGAATTTCGCAGTTTATTCTGTTAATTAAATGTTTAATTATTTGTATAATTTCGATTATCTTTATAATTTCGATACATGTGTACAATTTCGTACCCCGCAAAGTCATGAAGGAATAGCGGTTTGTTTTTGATCATCCTATTTCCGTTGGTTTTGTGATTTTTTTGAATTAATAGATGTGAGAATTCTTGATGATTCTTCAGTTGGCTTTTTCCGTTCTTTGCTTTTTTGCTTTCCATTTTTCGTCAGATTCTTCATTCTGAGTTCAATCTTCTGATCTACTTCATATGGTCGTGAAACGCGTTGCTAAGTTTGTCTTTATGCCTTTAATGCCTTTTTATTTTTCCTTCAAGGAGTAACATCTTCTCATCCTTGGGATGCCTTTCTACCGTGAAGATGGCAGTAGGCCTGTTACTCCTTCAAACGTCAGTTTTTGACAAAATTTCGACTGCTTAGCTTCAAATAAATAAGAAAATGCACTTCCCGATTGCTATCCAAAATATAAATTTATTTAAAAGACGTTAAGCGATAAAGACTTATGACGACGGGACGTCTAGACATTTTCGATTTTGGCTTTAAGTTCCATTATGATTGAGGTCACGGCCCAAAGCTGCCACTAATGGTCTAATTCATTGGTAGTATTTATTTTGAAATTGGGTTATATAAAAGTTACCTTTCCCAAATCATTTTATAAGGGTCAGCCATAAAGTATTATTAATGATGGATTTCTCTTACGTTCAACAATATACATCGTTGTATCGATTTATAACGCCAGATGTTATATTTTCAAAATAAATGTCGGTTTAAGGTAACATCAAAACGTTCTAAACACCTATAATTTATTTACAGAATAAATAAAAGGGATTCAAGGGTCATAAAGAAGTAAACTCGGACCTGCATTTCAATAAACCCTCTCCATTTGTTCAAACAACAAAGCATACCAAACGTTGGACTACTATGTATTTAATTATAATTAACCTTCACGCAACAATGATAAAATAGGGTCATGAGGGTATTGCGTAACAGTACTAGTATCTTAATTCCAATAATACAACCACAATTAATACTCGCCCTGTTCCTTACGCTTCTGCTTATGTAATCATTTGGAATTAAACCAAAGTAAGCAAAAACGTGTTCACTATAGAAAACTACTTCTATATCGAGGCATCAGATTTTAAATCGAATAACTAAATCTAATAAGGAATGAGACCTGAGTTCAAGGGTCTGCTGGGGGTTTAATTTTAATTACGTATAGGTTGTACAGACCAGGCACAAAGTGCGTCCTTAAATTTAAAATAGCTCTAGGGAAAATATCAGGGTGGAAAGTAAATGAGTACTGTACTAGATTAAACGGTATACCGGCATCCTGATCCAGTTCAATACGATTATCGTTGTCCTTTGAAATTTCCCTCAAGCATTCTTTAATTAAATGTTAGATTCGATTGTTTTATATTCTATATTTAAAGCTGAATGCGACCTAATTAGCTATCTACACTTTAATAATATTGAAACATCTGCATTCAATATTTAAAGCAGACTGTTTAATGAATTTTAAAATAATTTTAACCTGAATTTAACTGACGAGGCAAATCATTCAAAATGCATTGTTTTAGAGTTCCGGGATATTTTCTTTTCGCGTATACTTAGAACTTACGTTTAGAAACCTACATGGTTAATAATATAATATATATACCTAAAATAATTATATTTATTAAGAAAAATGGAAAAATATATCCTTTACAAAAACATAATTACAGAAAAAATATAGTAGAAAAAACAACAAAAACAAAAATATATAGGTTAAACCTTAAATAATAATAACAAATGCTTTTAAACAGTGTTTGGTGGTCGCGACTTTTATTGATGTTTTATCAATTAATTTTTGGTTAGTCGAGCGGTACTGTTTATTTATAAATTCAATTTAAGGGGTCAACGA
>JAHWXV010050821.1:0-13839 GCA_024586415.1 Phrixothrix hirtus
ATATATATATATATATATATATATATATATATATATATATATATATATATAGTGCTCAATCAATTATTTCATGATGACATCTTAATAGGGAATTTCTAACTTTTTCAAAATAATATACAAAGGTAGCTCGTTCAATAAGTCAATGGAAGAA
Organism: Phrixothrix hirtus; assembly: GCA_024586415.1. Classification (NCBI taxonomy): domain Eukaryota; kingdom Metazoa; phylum Arthropoda; class Insecta; order Coleoptera; family Phengodidae; genus Phrixothrix; species Phrixothrix hirtus. Next base: position 152 of record JAHWXV010050821.1, read on the forward strand.
GCAGTTGGTTCCTCGATGTAAAAACGCTTTATTTTCAACATAGTCCCCAGTCAACTCAATGCACTTATTTCAATGATATTCAAGATATTTAATGCCTTTAGTAAAATAAGGTTTATGAAAGTCTACTTCTGCGATCACTTTTTAATTGGATAAAATTACCAGCAAGTCAAGTTTTCATGTTTGGGAATAAGACATAATTAGAAGGAGTCAAGTTAGGTCAATACGGGGCATGCATTTTTGCAATTGCAATATCTGAATAATGTGCTGGCGCATTATCATGGTGAAACAAAATTATTTCATTTGCCAAACGTGACCAATTCTAACAATGAATAATGCGTTCTTGTTATTTTTCTATCTTTTTGAAGGTAGTCAATGAAAATTATTCCGCAAGCATCCCAAAAAACAATTACCATTGCTTTATCAGCCGATTGCACCACTTTACCTCCTTCGGTCCACTTTAATTAGTTTCTAGCCATTGTTTAGATTGATTTTTGGTTTTTGGAGTAAAGTAACGGACGCAAGACTCATCAACAGTAACAAATAGTTTAAAAAATTCAGATGTATTATGCTTAAACAGTTTCAAACAATATTCATAAGCTGTTAAACAATTTTTTAAAAATTTATTGTATTTCTTTGAAATTCAAGACCTTTTCATATAGTCTAGGCGGTTACTTCGAAAAGTTTCTGTAAATCGAGTAACCGGAAGTACTTTCACTGTTAACTCAGAATAAAATAACTATCATACTAAAAGATCTAGCTAAATGAAAATTTATATTTAAGGTCATAATCGCCTTTGTACGCAAAATCAAAAATTTGGTTAAAATCGAATAACCGGAAGTACCACTCTTTTTTTGTAATTTTCAGCTATTTTCCGAATTCTTCATTTTCACAATTTTCTTGAAATCGGCTGTAACAATTTTTTTTAAACTTAGTATATTTCGTAGCTACTTAATTTAGTTTTATTTTAACCAACGAGTTTTCCTGATACATTTTTGAAAATCGAGTAACCACAAGTACTTGGAGTATTAGTTGTGAACAACATATCTCAAAAATAAATCATTACATGAAAATTAAAAACTATATTTAAGTTTTGTATCTTCCTTACATGAGACGACAAATAATTTAGTTAAAATTGAATGACTGGAAGTGACACTTTATTCTTGCGATATTTAAGTTTTTTGCGTTTTTCTCGAAAACGGCCCTAACAATTTTTTTTAAACTTGTCACAGTTTTTATACCTTTGGCATCCTTTTGCGCGAATATAGAGGTTTTCCTAAAAAAAATGCGATGAAGCGAGTTATCAGAGAAAAACTCTGGAGTTAAGCAGGGTTTTGTATGTCCAGTAACTTGGATGGATAACCGTTACAAAGCGTTCCCAAAATAAATGTAAATAATATTTTAATCATTTATGGACATTTGCATATTTGTGTATCTATACAAGTAAGAGAAAGTCGTGTGTTGTCACACGTCAGATTTTTATGTATTACCCTGACATTGGATCATATGCCTGTAATTATGTTTTATAATGTGATAAATATTTATTTGTGGGATTTTTATTTTCATTTGATTATAGGGTAATATAAAATTAAATACCTAGAAATATCATTGTTTGTAATTTTCTTAATAATAAGAAATGCAAGTGTTACTTTCTATGTAAGACTGGTTTTATAAATATAACACAGAATTTTAGGTAAATAAAAATTTTTGTGGTTGTCTACCCTTCATTAATTTAGTATTAACTTGCCTTATCATATACATTTGCTTCTTGTACAATGGTCATTTCATTACTTGAATTACCGTCTCTATTCCGTTATCTTACAGTTTAGGGTAGGTATATGTTTAAATTTACATGATCTATTTAATTCTATCAAGATAAACAAGATTTGAACAGAAGTATGGTAAACAATGCTTGATAATTAATAAAGCAAGAATCGTTTAGCAATAAGTTCAATTTCTTTCTATATTATGGAAATTTGGTGTCGGAAAGTTTTGTATCATAACCTATTTCTGTATAAAACTATTATGCTGCACCACATACAAAGAAAAATTTACAAAGGTTATCTTGACGTTTGTACAAGTTCTTAACACAATTTCTTTCAAATTTGTGAAGTATATATTATAAACTGATGCAATATTATATTGTAGGTACTATTTTAATTTTATATCCACGATTATTTTGAAAACTTTTTTTAATATTAAATATTACAACCTGTTATAATTGAAAAAAAAATCAGCTAATTAAAAGCTTATTTAAGTGGTAAGAGCATGATCTATTTAAACTCGCACCTTTATCCTGTCTGTTGAAATTGTTAGGAGGTTTATTCTATTGCTTCTCGTTGTAATTGAGGATAATAATTAGAATCAATTCTATATCATGTTGTTATGAATAATGGCTTGAAATTACCGTTATATAAAGAATTCGTAGCTATATAGAAACCTGCGCGCGCGTATCGAATTGTCAGCTTCTACTTATTTGCGTAAAACATTAAAAATTACGATTACCCACATTTTACGCAAATGTCACTTTTGAGCCACACAGTATACAGAGTTAATCTCGGCTGTGGAATACTCAAAATAAAAACACTAATTTTAAGTTGTCGCTAAAACTCTCGGACACAACAATCTTAGTTTCTAAATGTGTTTTTTTTCATGATCAGTGATTATTTCTTCTTCAACCCATTCGACACGTTTCGTCATGGAACTGTTTTTAAATTGGGATCCCCAAATATTTTTATTAATTTAAAATTCTTTCCCTTTCCTAGCTCAATAGATAATATTGTGTAAATTTAAAAAAAACGTAAAATATAGTATCAAAGCGACTAATAGCTTCCTAAGTATTTAATGAAATAAATGAATATTGACGAGAAAAAGCATTTTAAGAAAAAAAATATTAGGGAGGACTGAATTAATAGTTTTGTTACCCATTAACTCCGTCGAAAAACCCAAGATGAATGAAAAACCCTTTCCCAACAATGTGTAACATCTCTGAAGCGATTGCCCCAATTTCCTGACAAAATTTTCTCTTTTTAATTCTTCCAGTGTATCAGAACGAGTAGAGTAAACTTTATATTTAAGGTAACTCTATAAAAGAAGTCTAATGGCTTGAGGTCCGGGAATCGTGCGAAGCCTTCAATTATACCTTGTCTACAAATTCAATGAGCTAAAAATATCTCGGTAAATATTTTTTCATAAAGGTAGAATAGTGAGGGGTACGCCAACTTGGAGGCACCACAAGCTCTTATCAGGAATATTTCAACGGCCAGGATTTGGATATAACATAGCTAAGGTACGAACTAGATGATCTTTAAACAATTCTAAATCTCTTTCACTTCTTAAAGAGCCTTCAATAATATTGACTACGGTTCTCCATCATCCAGTGAGGGCTCTCAGGAGTCAAATAGCGATGCCTCTATCTATTTAGTGTCCCATTGAGATAAAATGAAGCTTCGTCGGCAAAGACAATGAAACGAAACTAGTTATTTGTTTAAAATCTTTATTTATATTCACTAATACTAGGATTATTTATTTACACTTAAATATTTATTTCACAGTACACTAACAATAAACGCTTATATTTCTATTTCTGTAGATAAGTAACTAACAAGACAAGATTCTAATTAAAACTAAAACTAAAGGAATTTAATCTGCTACTTATATAGAAAGGAGGAATTCCGGAACGTTAAGGAAAAACTCTAGATTAATAAAGAATAAAACCAGTTATAAATAATGATATAATAAATTGCAGTGCCATGACTTACTACTGATCTTCAATTTATTTAGATAGATTTCGATTACAATAATGGGTTATTCATGATTACTTCATTTACTTCAGTTGTAAGGAAGCTTACACAGTGTTCCGTGAAATGTTCTAGAATATTCCATCAAATTGTTGTTGTTTCTAACTTTCTTATAATAATACGGCTGACTAGATCGCGGTCAGTATTACGCTTTTCCGTCATGTTTACACAAAATTCACTTCTTTTTTCTGCATCATATTCGTTCAATTCTTTAAGTATAGTTCTTTTGTGTGCAAGCCATTTGTTTCTTCAAATATCTTACAACTGCAATTTGGCTAATCTTATTATTGGCAGCAACCTCTATTGTTGTTCGATGAGGGTTTTCCTCCATTTCTAATAAGAAAGAGATTTGTTGATGAAACCGAAAGCACCTCTAACATTTCCTCTTTTATTAAATATTTCTTTAATCTTACTTTAAATTAAACTATTGCAGCACATCTGGTTGAGTGATCTGGTGGTCACCACAACCTTATCACGGTCCAATTTGATATGAGGTCTGTTCTCAGCAGACGGAACCGACGTTAACAGCGAGCACTAACTAGGCTACGGCGGTGAGCAGAGAGGGGTGGGTTTAAAACTACCGACAGAAATCGCTGTTAAAATTTTCGTCCTGGGAATTTAAAGGGGAAATAGGAAGAAGCGGCTTCCCACCGGAATCACCAATCGAAGGATAAACAGTACACAGGTCAGTTAGCCGACACTGTCGCTGCCCGTGGTATGATTTTCCCGAAAGGCAATGACCAGCCAGACAACCGATCGTTCGCGCTTATCTAACAGTAAAATCGTGGGTAAACGATATACAAAGGTACACACCGCTCCATGAACTCTAATGTGTCGCGGGTTCTACTCGGACCTACTCTCAATTCTAGAGGTTTCACAGGTAAGGTTCTTAAAAACTAAATCAAGCCAAAATAAAATAACCAAATGCGGCGGGAGGGGGGTACTTACTCATATAATAAGTTCAGACCAAGATAAAATATCACAAAATTAAGAATCAAGGTATTACGTGAACTAAATTAGGGTTAGAACTAATGTCACCAACAAACTGAGTCAAAATTAACCGACTCAAAACGCCAGATATACGGGCATGTATGGCGTCGGTACTACAATCCTCCTATGACTAAATTTACTGGTACAGGCACAGTACATAAATATCTCTTACAATGTCTAGGTGATGTCAGTGAGGCTGCTAAATTAATAAGCGGTCGTCGCTAACAGATACGCAATAGTTAATACAGTAAAAATAATTTTATAACTAAGACAAGGTTCCTTCTTTTCTTTGTAAGGAACAATTCCCCAAAAAGGGGGCGTACAGCACTGGGAAGGTCCGTAAATGCTAAGCCTTGAACACACGTCTTTCAATAAACGTAAGAGGTAGTTATAAAATGTACTACACACTAATAATATCTGGTGTCACAGCGCTAGAGGGGAGTGGTGTATACTACTAGAGAATATTCTTGTTCCTATCCCGGTGCACGCCGGTGAGGCCTAATATCAACCTCCGAGCTTGCAGGGGTGACCTTAATCCTCTTTAAACCTCTGCCGGGAGGTTATTTCCGGGCATAACACATTGCCACATGACACACCATTCACCCTATACTCCGTAACAAAACAAGCCCTTTTAAGGCTTAAGGCTACCCTACACGACGTAACTTCCGCTGCGAACTCTGGCCACTCACATTAGGTCTCTTAGTTAACTTGAACAAACCGTTACTCTGACTGTCCGTCGATCTTGAATTTACGACTTTTGCCCATATTCTGCCAGCGAGTAATTTATTCGGGCAGTTTCAAAATCTTATCTCAAGAAAATGTTAAACAAAAATTGACCAGCCAAACAAATTAAAATTTAATCATATTCGTTCTTTTTGTTTCCATAACAAAAAACGCGTTTTTTCCAATCAAAAAAATCTGGCCGCTCTGATCCCAAAATTTAGACAAAAATCCCAATCTCTCTTAACTAAAATTTCAATATTTTTTGTTTCTATTAACTAAAACATCATTTTTCAAAGTCTATGAAACAAATATCTATACGTTTGCAAATTAACTGTAACAAACATTCAATTTATTACCATTGTTTTGAATTTCTGCTTAGCACCAAAATTCTTTTTTTTATAACGTTCTTAAAATTTCGCTAGCCACCATAATCCTCATTTACAGGTAATTTAATTTTAAACTTGGGATAATATCTATTAAATTATTAGAGGTAGGATGTAAAATCCCATATTTTGGAATACAAAATTTTAAGGAGAATCAGAATTAATAAAGATACTTGGAGGTTCCATTTAAAAAAATGTCGATGGAGTTACTGTCGAATGGGGCCATAAAAAGATTAGCATTTAAAAACTAAAATTGACGTGTGTGTTCCATAGCCGAAGCTCGCCTTGTATACTTTTTAGTTAAAGATCCGAATTTTAAAGTAGTATTTTATTTTCATAGATTCAGTATTTAGAGTGTATGTTTATCCGAAATGTTATCTTTTGTTTCCTTATTTTGATACTATTGCTAAGCTAAGTATTTACTAGAATACCTATTTCACTTTATTGAATGGTATTTTAAGGAGTTTTGATCTACTTTTTCCAAATTCATTATTAAGGTTCTTTGATCTATATTTTCTGAAGATTTGGATAAGATTCTACGTATAGGTTACAATAAGACAACTAGGAATTCGGTAAATTTCGCGGCGTTGAATACCGTTGAAACTTTTTTGTTAATTACTCAAGTTAGCCTAGTTAACCCTTTTGATAGTAATTTTATACAATGTTGAATTTTACATAAAATTGTTTCCAATATTTCATTGAGTCAACTGTAACCTTGAATTTATCACCGTGCCAAACGAGATTCATATTAACATACAAGATGTCCTAAAAGTTACCAGCATTCTATCTCTCAGTAATTAAGGACCCTATAAAATAACTCAATTTTAGAAAATAAATCTTCTATGTGTTTAAAAACATTGACAATTTTAATGGTTTAATCCTTACCAATTCCGAGTTTATATTAAAAAATCATGAACGACTTGTACTGTTTTTTTACCTGAACAATTAGATACGCGTTTTTGATAGTCTTACAAGGAAATGATTGCTTTATTACGAACAGAATATATAGTTAATTTGAATTAAAATACAATATTTCATCCTTAAACGCCTTAGTTTACAAAATAAATTATTGAATTATTAAACATTCTCCAAGCTATGATATTATTTTTCAATTTACTACGTATAGTTTTCTTAACACTTAGTAACGTTAAAGTAATTTTTGCTTTTCGATACTACCTCGTATACGTTTATTTTTGTTTTGCGGCCCCCATAGCTTTTTGTCAGTACCTTTTATATACTGGTTTTAACGTTTTATTGTGTGCATAATTTTTAATAGCTTATTGAATAATTTTTTGAACCCGAACAATTTCGCTTTTTGTTATTCAATATTAGGATTTCAGTGACTATTTGATTAATTGAAATGACTCGTAGCGCAGTGCTTTTACTGATTTAAACGGTCATTGTTTAAGTTCAAGACTGGCATCTTTATTATTTACAGAATTCAGAATTTTGTTTTCATTATCGACTTTAAAGATGTACATACATTAATTATTCACTAGTCCAAATTTTAATAAAATCGGCGTAATTATATTATTTTAATATTCGCATCGAGTGAAAAAAACTGCTTACTAGTTGAAGGGTCTTTGAACTTAGGATCGATTATTGCTTGGGACCTGTACCGGCTACAGCCCAATTGTATCGTTTTATGTGTGGTTTTCAAAATGGCGATAGGCAACATGCAGTACTTTTATTTTAACTGGTCGCTTAATCAATATTATTTGGGTGCTTGTCAATATTGTAAATTAGTGCCGGAGTGTAATCTAATTTTTGGTGTAATTTAAATGTTGTTCTGTATATAGTAAACAGTGCCAACTTGCAACGATAGGATTGAGTCGTTGTGCTTGTCTGATAGCTTTCGGCTCTCACACTCAGTACACCTAAAATTGTATTGGTAAGCTGTCTGAAACCAAACGCAACTCAGTTAATTAAACTTGTTCCCTCTGTACGTGTAGTTAATGTAGTGTGTAACGTGCTGGGTTTAATGCATTAAAATTTATAACGGGGATGCTTGATTAGTGTTACCAATACCTCGGGTTTAGCTCTTAAGTCGGAGTTTAGGCCAGGACTGCACGTTGGATACTTCTGAAACGATCTACCTAAAACTTACTTCATTTATGTACACGATAAAATGATTTACAAAGTTGTTTCCCAGTGCAAATAGGTGCTCACAAACCCTATTTGTTTATAGTCGTTGATTACCTTTAATTTTGAACGTATTGTATATACTTTTGTACCAAGAGTCTTCTTGTAATTAGCTCAATTAACACTTTGGTTTTAATTTAGTTGTAGTTCGCAAGTTATGTGCACTTTACTATTTCTTTTAGAACTAAGTGCATACCTCTTTAAAATATTACTTTTACTTGTATTTAATTATATAGCACTGGAAATCTACCTTATTTTAATTTAGGCTATTTGCAATTAATTTAAACTCAGGATATTTGCATGATTGTTATTTCAAACTGTATTTCATTTTGATATTTATTTATCCTTGCATTTGCAACTATTTACATGTACAGCGGTTATATTACCTTTGTAATATAATCATTTATTAATTTTTTGTATAATTATATATTCAAAAATAAGGCTTTGTAACAGAAAAGAAATTCGTTAAACATAATAAATCAAGCTCTACAATATTTCAATTTTATTATAGGTATGAACCAAATTAAGTTAGAAGATAGCCATTCCCTTTGTAATTATTGAACGTAGTTGGCATGTTAATGACCTTTCTCGTTAGTATTTTCGTCGATATGATAGATTCATCCCTCTAATCTACAAAATGGCGTTTACTTGTTGGTATAGGATAATATTGTGTTTTAATTTTGGTGTTTTCGCAAGTGAAATTTAGTTCAGGTAATTATCGATTGGTGTCAAATTATTTATAATTGACCTAGATTTAATTAACGAATAGTGGCCCGACATCCATCGAAGGGTTTCTGTCAGTAGGTGAGGGAAAAATATATCCGGTGAGTGACTTTTCCCAGCTGTACGGATGGGATCCGAAGCATATTCCACACCTCTGTGAGTGTTATTATGAATAATTCTTGACCAAACGAAAATTGCACTTTTGTTCATTAATTGAATTCAAAAATTAGAAATGCAAGTAAACAAACTTTGTGATCTGTTTTAACTAAATGCGGTGAATCGTTTACAGAGCGCCTCGTTTCTCTTAATTTAGAAATGGCACGACCTGTTTTTAAATGTACGGTTATTCTGAATCAAATTTGAATTATGAAACGTAATAAAAATATTTCGGTTTTATTAAGACAACAATTCTAAAGTTTACTTTACTTAGGCTTAATACTCGTACATAGTTCGTTTATGGGGTGAATTATGCCCTATAATTCTAGTTTGAATATTTGAATTCTCAGATGAGATGTACCAGCAAAGGTGGTAAACGTTCTCTGAATTTTGACTGTACAACGCGTTCTTTTATGTGAAATTGTTATCTATCATTTCAAGGAGAAACGGCTTTCTAGTAGTTTAACTTATTTAATTAACATATTCCATAATTAATTAATAAACCATTGGATGCGTGATTTAATTCTTTCGAAGCAGTTGTACCAATCATTTATGGAACTGTCTTTGATTATCAATAATTAACAAAAATATCTGTACAGGCTTAATTGCATGAATTAAAAAAAATAAAAGTTATGCATAATATAGCAGCTAACAATACGAATTAATCCTTAACTAAATAAGTTACATTTTAATTAACATAAAGCAATAAAATCAATTTAAATGGTGTAAAAACTCTATTAATAGTTGAAACTAACGTATGTTTATCTTAGCTGTTCTAGCCATACGTGTTACTTATACATAGAGTTCAAACTCCTTCACCTACATAGGTAACATTTTATCGTCTAAGGTTAAAAACCTTGAACTGTTAGATTATGGGTTCATACAAGAAATTTTTAAGATATCTCTAATCCTAATATTGCAGCGGTAATTAAAAGTAAATAAACACATAAATAAATGTTTGCTAAAAGCTCGGTAATTATAAAAAATAATAATTAAATGAAATATATACAGGATGTTTTTAAATTAAAGAAACGGTTTTAAATAATTTAAATAAACATAATTAATGCAGCTTCGCCTTCATATGCAGCAATTTTATCCTAAAATTTACTAAACTAAATATATATAAAAGGTAAACTTGAAGCAGTGGCGTAGGTTCATTACAAGTGTATACGGAAATATTATTCCAACCTAGAATGATATACAATAGGGTAAGTGTAAACATTATTTTGTTACAGAAGATTGTTGTCGGTCAAAGCAATGTTTATAACAATATATGTATTGCTCTATTTTGAATCTTAGAAACCAGCTTGTTAAAGCTACAGATAGGATGCCTTCTCTTTGGATTTGCTTACAACGCCGTTCGTTTATACATCTTCACCTGTCCCGCGTTTGAATAGTGCGGATCATAGGCGTATGTTTTAGAATTAATGTTTTTGGATTGATTACTTAAGCAAATTTTAAACCTTATCTCGATTTAATTGGTTTATTAATATTAGCTTTCTTAAAGAAGGACAGAATTCTAAAAATCATTCATTTTCGTAAATATTTACTTAATTCTAACATAAAAATTTGTTTAATAATTTATATTTTATTTACAGCTGGTTCAAAAATGAATGCAAGTATTTGTTTATAATAATGTAATACACCTTAAGCCTAATTATTCTGGTTAATGTTTTGTTCGTTATGCGTCGCTTTAGTCGAATTTCCATTTATTGGAACATATACACGTTTAGCTTGTTTTAGATTCTTGGAATACTACCTTTTTATATAACGATTCTTTTAAGACAGTTAGATATTGTTTATTTAAATAATTTTCGATTGCCAATATCTGACTTTCTTGCATTGTAATTAATACAATTGATTTTTATATTTGAATATTTTGCAAAAAGTTATATTATGAATATTTTAACCAGTGTTAACATTTTCATGAAACAGTTTGTTTACTTATGCTTATATCTAACGCAATTAAACTATTACATTTTGCCGAACACACGCCATACTAGATCGCATTTTTAACGGGTTAACGCTTGAAGCGTTCTTTACAAGGTTAATTGTTTCTTACAATAATTAATTAAAATACTGCAATTAATCTTGCAAGTTGTCCATACGTTACACCCGAAACTGCTCGCAATGTTTAAATTAATGTTTAAAGATAACTGGTATCTTCATAAGGGAAATGGACAAGTAAAGTGCAATTATGAATGTTATTCCTAATAAAGTTAATTAAATGAACCTGCAGGTACTAGTGTAATACTATTTGTATTAATAATTCTGCTTTCTTTAGGTACCACGATTACTTAAATTTTATTGTTTCCAAGGATTGTTAGTCAAACAAATATTGTCAAAACAGTGCATCGATCGTCAGATTGATTTCCCTATGGTTGCCAGATTAACCTGTCAGTGGTTACATCACAAAGGGAGATACTTGGTAGCATATAAAAGAGAGCACCCAAATCTTTAAAACAGTGTTGCGTATTTTCAAGAACAACGGAAGTATAACAGCCTTTCCTGTTTAGCATGCTAGCTTCAGTCAAACCCCAAAATAGGTCAAGTAGTGATCCAAAGATTCTTGCTCAAGTAGGCATGAAAAACATAAACCACCACCCAAACTCACAACGAGAAACAAGAAAGCTTATTCGATGTTACACATGCTGAGCCTTCACTTCGAAATGAATTTTTATTCAATTTACTGAGCTACACTCGCGCAAAAGAAACATTGCAATGCCGTTTTACGTTTTTCTGGAAATTTTGAAAACGAAGACTAAATCTCAAACTCAAAAACAAGTATTTGATATATATTTTTCCAAATAAAACAATTTACGCATACCTCCTAAAAAGCAATTGAAAATTGCTACATAATATGAAATTCATATTCAATGGGCTTAACAAATACCTGACTATTTGACCTTATTATAGGCAACGATTTTTGTAGCGGTAGAGCTGTATAAGTCAGTATCGAATAGTGCCTTGCTAAGTTAGAGAATTGGACTCAAAACTGTAATTGGTAATATTTTAAAGACTAGACGAGATTTAAAAGAATTTTATAACCAAATTTTATTTTATAGTACATAAAATATCCACAGCTTCCGTGTTGTCTGTTATTTTTGCAACACCCTGTAAGAAAGATGATCACGTTAATTTACGATCATTATTAATTAAATATTTTTAGAAAAATTATACAAAAATAGGTCAAAGGTAGAATAATCAAGAAAATTGCATTTTATAACTTTATGTTGAACATAATTTTACAATCTAATAAATTAAAAGGTCTTCGCCCAAATTTATAATATAAATTTGGGCGAAGACCTTTTAATTTATTAGATTAGATATGAATACACCCAATTTCTCAATATATTATTTATATAATTTTACAAATTGACGTGGAAGAAAATTTAGTATTATATTACAAGAAAAATATATATCTAGATATATTTAGATATATCTAGATATACGTAGATATATTTCTGGAGGTTCCATAATGCCAGAGTATAAAAAAGTCAATAAAGATCCCATCTATACAATAAAACAATACATTTATACAGCAAAATGCGAATAAATTACTACCGGTATTTTAAGACCTTAGCATTTATATTTTACAGGTAACTTTAAGAATTTTTAAAAATTCGTATATAAACTTTAGTTAGGCCTAATATTTAGTATATTAATTTTTTACATCTAAATGTTCGTTATAGCAGTTCATGGTGACGTCAACAAAGCGGATCTTTACATTTTAAAACATCTATGTTGGATGTCTTCCTCGCTATTCTTTTTAGGTTTCTAAATAAAAACAAATCGTACAGGGTAAATTGGAATTATTAAGTGGACGGCGAAGCTGCATAAATTCGTAACTTGAATAATCTGTTGAATTGATAGTGCATTTCAAATACTATTGTCAATGCCAACTTTAAATTTTGTATTGTTCGGGAGTAAATTTCCCATTTATAATTTTTCACTTTTCCATATATTTAAAAAGTAGGATTCCTTTTCCATTCCAAAAAAATTGTTGCTATCCACTTTTCTAAAGAAAGATTGATTTTGATACTTTGAGCAGGGTAGAGGCTCTATGCACCTACTCTATCGATTCTTGCTTAGTGAGAAGATCCTAGTGGTGCACTCAAGTCTCATCCTCAACCGAACTTAGCTAAATAACCTGTTTGTTTTTTGGACTTGGGACCAGTAGAGGCATCTAATCAGCATTAATGAAAACTATATAACTCAAAAGGGGCTATAAAATCTAAAAAATTGTATACGACAAGGATGGATATTTGCCAATTGCTTCACGTTTTAATTAATTAATAAACGAAAACATTCAAAAAATGACAGAACTTCTACGTTTAAAACAAATACATACTTTCTTATTTTTATTTTGAACCTTTTATACAGGACCATTGCTAAGTATTAACGACCCCGAATGTCCCAAATAGGCAACCCAATTTACACTTACTTAGATCGCTATTCCAATACGAAAACATATATACCTAATTTGTCATATTTCCAACTATCAATAATTAAGTTGTAATACTTAAACTACTACGAGTATAATGAACTACTAGTAAAATTGGTATTCACCTTTAATGTTATTTGAAAGCATAAACATTATATTAGCCAAGCAAGCATTCGCAGTAGTTCAAACATCCTAGTCATTAATCTTGACGTTTATTGTCCAGTTGTATTCATTTATTAGAAGATGTATTCAAATAACGAAAAGACTGATATGATTTTAACTTTTGGTGAATGCCGGAAAAATGCCGTTGCTGCCGCAAATTTGTACCAT
>JAHWXV010050872.1:0-14105 GCA_024586415.1 Phrixothrix hirtus
CACAGCAATATATATTAAGTGCAATCGAATAGTTTATTTTTTACAACACTCAAAACTATAATTCCTGGAAGGAATTAGGAAATTGCATAATAAAAGTAGGTCACATTACGCATTTATTTACCGTACACGTGGTGGGTTGTAGCCCACAATTGTAACACCATTCTAGTGTGAAAGCGGTAGCAAAAAGCTGCAACCAAATACTATAATCGTAATTAGATCGTTTCTTGCAAGTTTGTCACTAGCGCTTTTGACTTTACGCTACAACAACAGTACTGGAGGCCCCTAGCTCAGCGAAAAAGGGGGGACCCTAAGATTTACACCAGCACCATCATCGCTCTAATAGAAATCGGGGTATGAGAAGAGAAAGAGTGCGCCACTACTCCGGATTGCCTCTCAATATATGGAACTGTTCTCGGAATAGCTAGAAACAGTTCCCAATGCCTTTTGTTAATTTGTCCCGGGGTTCCTTTTGTCAAGACCCCAAGGGTTAGTAGAAATATTGATCGCGGTCTTAATTAGTACATATACTCTGAAATTTAAAATATTCTTAATTAACTTATTCTAGTGTCAAAAATAAAAGTCTAATTAAATAACAAGACATCTATGGACAACGAAATGGGGTTAATTAACGTACACACCCAAACAACAGTTACAGATAGGTTACAGAATAACTTCTCTGACCCTTGAATTTGGCCTTATTCAAGAGATAGAAGAAGGACTACGAAAATCTACTGATACTAAAATTAGGGTAATTTATGTTTAGACACCGTCAACGCAAGTATGCGTCCACGATCTCCACAGAAGATGTGTATTATTGATATTCCATCACACGGGAAGGTTTAAGTTCTTACGCCTTTCTAAAGTCAACCGTAAGAAGCCAGAGAACAATAACAAACGGGGGGACCTTAGTTTGGGTTGTTGAATTACACAAAATGGTCCGTCGTGATGGCTTATGGGTTCTCGCGCTTACAAAAGAACTTCATACGTTCAACAAAATTGCTACGGCGTGAAACGCGCTGATTACTTCCTAGAGATATACCATTAAATCTCTTAGGTGGGGTCTTCCAACATTTGACACTATGTTGAGTCCCTAAACACACCGAACATTTTTCTTTTAACACAGAGCCAACACACGATCGATTTTAATGCCCTAACAACTCGGCAAATTCGTACCCGCTTTTGAAAATGTCACCGAACTCTATCAGACGTTCGAAAAATTACGTTTCTCTGTCACACATTTGGCACGATTAGATTTTGAATCGACACAGACATGAAGGAAACGCGTCTATCATGTTTTTATCCGATTCCAAAAACCAACCAATTTATTTACTTTTTCTCTAAAAAAACTCTTTTTCCGTTTTTTGTCAACAACAACCCGGTTTCTATGAAACAAATCCACAGCGGTAACTTAAACAAAAAGAGATTCTGTCCTTTATTAGCGGAACACCACCAAAATCTGACAAATTTTGAAGCAATGAATATTCCATCTAGGCTTATGACGAAGAGCAAGCATTGAAGAAAAATGTTGAAACCGTTTTCGTCAGTAGCGTGGATCATTATAACGGAGTTGACGTAAGATCAGAAGAAGCATTAGATTTCCAAAATCCGTATAAATACTGATTAACGTAACTTTTCTATTAAGTTGAACTATAGAGTATTTGTACAAACATTGTATCCGTGTTTAGATAAAGTTAGAAGGTAGTGAGAATGAAAATGGATAGGTATAACTGTGTAAAAGTCGACGGGGAATGCTTGTATATAATTCACGATTCTGATTTATAAGAATTCTTTTGGGGTTTATATAGAGACGTTAAAACGTGGTTTTAATTATTAATTAATTCGATTTACGAAAATCTGTACATTTCAATTCGTTGGTTAAATGAGAATTAGAATCTTTAATGAAATGTCACGATCGTTTTACAATAAGTAAACTTTATTTCTGACTTCTTTGTCGGTCTACGACCGCATTTGTGTATTTGTAAATTTGTTTTCACGATAAACTAATATCTTCGTTTCCTCGCTGGGTGGTCATTTTCAACATTGCCAAGGTCGCAAGGATCCTCGACGTCTTCATTATAGTTACCGTCGTGTGCTGTTATTTCGTCGCCTGTTAACAACTAGCAACCTGGATTATTCTCATCACTTTCTGGAGATTCTTTCATAGGCCCAGTAAATTCTGAGTGGGATTCGGTGTGTAGCGGTTCTTCAGATGCAGGGACTGTCTCCATCTCTGTTGGGCAAAGCTTATTGCAAGCTTTACGTAATGTAGTCTCCTTAACAGATTTTACTCCTATACACATAGTGTCCTCTAGATTCGCTTGAGGTAACGTTTAGAGGCAAAAAACAGTTTCGGACTTTTTGTTTTCTCTTTCAAGTAAAAGGTGTGACGGATGACTTTGGCGTTATCAATTACCAATAAAAAAATTTCAGAGTCTCCAGTTTCAAGCTGTTGTTTTTTAATTTCAGGCAAAAATAGTGTCGGGCCATTCAATAAGTAAGAGTCAGATTCTTTATTGCTTTAAATCACCGTAGAGTTTTTGACTTTATTATGACAAGCAAAGATAGCCTGTACGTTTTAGTAGTACTTTTGCATACCATAGTCATAATGCGGAATTTGTAGGGTTTAAAACCAGGCTCTATCATTTCAGACTTAAAACTAGGAATTTGTTGGAATTTTCTTCAAATTTAGGCCAAATTCATCTACATTGTATACAAGGTTTTTTGTGTAGCCCTCTTCATCAAGCATATTTTTAGAAGTCTCTTTAAATCGTTCATTAGGTTCATTATCAGCTGGTAGTTTTTCTCCTAGGATAACTAATCCCCTTATTCCGTGTCTTGATTTGAAACGCTAAAACCAGCCTGAAGTTATCTTAAAATCTACTTTCTTGTTCATTTCAAGAGCGTTTTCACAAATCAAAGGGCCGCCTATTGACTGTCTTTGACTACCTACTTACCTAAAACACATATACATAGCAGTGTTTGAGTCTTGGTTGTCAGCATTTTCATTGTTTTTCTATACAAGATTCCATATTCACGTAAATTTTGCAATAGCATCACTGTTCTTCTTTAAATACGATATTGTTCAGCTTCCAACCCGGTATTTCCGAACTAATCTTGACTCATTAGCACCTTTTTTCAACTAATCTGTTATTTTAAGTTTATCGGAAAAACTCAAAACAACAGGTTTATGTTTAAATAGCATTTCTCACAGTGTAATTAATTGAAAATGTGTTGAATACTAAACCATAACACTAAACGTCACAAGCGAAATCTTAGACTACTGGCAGTGAGAACGTGATCATGTAGGCAGAAGAAACCACAGCACTACTGCCGTCATTTCCGCCCGGCGCACAAATTGGAATTTACCGACTAGAGGGGTTTTCGGATAACCATTCAGACAACTGATGCTTCGCAATGAAATCTTGGCGCAAATCATCATTAAACCGTTTAAATTGTCAGCTAACTTACACCTAACTTACAGTAAATACAGTGCCGCCTTTAAAGACAGTACAAATTCCGTTACTATGTTACCTATATAAAAACGTAATTGCCAAATTAAGTATTTCAGCAGTAATTTTATTAACATTACAATAACATTAAATTGCTGATAACTCGGTTGTTATTTGTAAAGGAAGCTTAAGTAATCCTTTATGTAATTCGAAATTAAAAGATTTCAATAATCCTCCGTATTGGCATTATTTCTTAAAATATTTTCTTTTGGTACACCTTATAAAAATCCGTTTTGTAAATGTGCTTTATAGTTATAAACATTTGTTATTTGCAAACCCCAGATTCCAAGAAAGAATGTGATACCTTTCAATTTTATAGTTAAGCAAAGAAGTTATGTCATGAGGTAGCGCATTTTTTTAAAACTGCTTATTTGTGTTGCTAAGAGATATAACCAGTTTTGCTACTAAGAAAACATCCGAAGGTCATGCTAAGAAATATATTGAATTATTAAGTGTTCAAACTCCGATTAAAACGATGGTTTGATTTTATTTCGTTCGTTGCTACATTGGTTAGTAAAACCAATAAAGAAGTTCAAAATACAAAGGAATGTGTTAATTCTTATAAAATTTCGGGAGTCATAGAACTTCTGTTTCAGCGCCTGTACTGATAGGATTTCCCTGATTTAAAACTTTGGAAGTAACCTTTCTAACGGTCCCAAATTGTGACCGTTAAACCCGATTGCATGCTGTCGCAACTCAGATGCGAATTCCACTAATTAAAAGGAACTTGACTCACCGTCCTATACAGGGCTTCCCGTAAATGATTTATTATCTTTAACTTATATCAAAACCACTGCCGTCTTCAAACCCCTTCGTGGTACATGATTCGCTTCGCGTATTATTAATCTAAAGCGGAAGTATTTGCTAGCATCCTTTTTTTGACTTCTGCCAAGTTGTGGACGAAGCGCTACTGCAACGTTTTATTTAGCCGCCTCTAATTAGGAGAAATTGTCATGTTTATGTAGGTGTTCTGTACTTACAGTCAATCATTTAAAAATCCTAATTAGTTAAACTTGCAATTTGCAAATTTCATGTTTCACTTTAAATAAGTTAGGGTTAGGACTAACCCTGATTTTTGAGCTCAAAAGAATCCGGTGAAATTAATTGTATTAGTTGTATGACACCAATTTTAGTTGGGTGAACCAACATTCAACCTCGGAAATTAGATATCGGCCGGGGACCCACTTACCCGTCCGGGTATGTTTGAAAGTGTGGCTAAGGTTCAATACTGATGCATCTCAAAATTAAGCATTGTTTTCTGTTTTATATGTTTATAAAGTGTATGCAATAAGTGTGACCATATCTAACTGCAATTCATAAATTATACATGTGTTACATATTAACAACTCTTTTATTCATGTAGCCTTAGAATTATCTGTTACTAAATTACAATCTATCGATATATACAGGGCATTTCACAAGGGAACTAGCCCTGCCAAACTAAATCAGTCCATTGCCTGACCTTGAATTAATAAGTACATTCTAATAAACATTGACTAATAACAATACATATCTACAAGATGAGGTATCTCGAAGTTTATTATTGGTCACATTTTCTACAGCCTTATTACAGCCTGATAGCTATCATTTTTATTACTATATGTGTACGATTGATCCATGTCCATGTCGGTTGCCATTATGTTATATTTTAATATTAGCTTGTGACATTAAAATGTGATGCTAATAACTTTAAGGTTTTCTTTGCAATTTTATGGCAACGTCTAAACGAGAAACCCGAGAATGTTAGCCAATCAATTTTACAATATTTAACCATTTAATTTTAATTTTGTAGACAATTTGTGCAAAAATTCCAAGTGAATTGATAAAATTTCCTGTTAGTTTTCCTTTTGATACCCTAACAGTGATTCGAGAATAATCTGTTGATCTAATTATATGTTGAGTAAAGACACGATAATTGGCATCAGGGACGATTTGAATAAATATAATTACCATTTTTGTTAATAAATAAACCATTGATGAAAAATTACAAAAATTAATTTTGTTAAATTGTTTAATTTTAATTGCTTAATTGAAATATTAACATCTATCCATCATAACCAAGTTTGAGTTAATTTATAGGGCCAAATTCTTAGTTCACATTTCTACCACATTTAGCTTAGATGTGCATTTATTTCAGTAACATTATTTAATAAAAATCGAAAAATAAATATGGAGTTAAAACTGCTAAAATAAAAAATACTTTTGTTATTAATTATCTTATATTTGGAGCTGACTTCAATGGTCGACAGAAAATATTTATTAAATTTAATATTACATAAATACACATCTAAGTTAATGTGATAAACGGAACTAAGAATACGGGCCATAATATACGAACACAGATAGGCAACCTATATTACAAATATATCCAACACTATTAGGTTTTGAATGTATGCGATTTTTAACAAATTTTAAAGAACTTCCTTCTTACTTTAATAAACTAAGTTAAATTTATTTTTATCTGTATACTATAACTTGATGTGAATTTTTATTATAACAGACATTTTGGCATCTTTATGAGATGTGATGCTGTTTAATAATAGAGGTAACTAAAAATAGATTTCTCTGAAAACTGAGTTTTTAAATTAAAATGATTAATCACTGCATCACGGTAAATATTCAACTCGTTTCTAAATAAGGCATTCAAGTTTCTGAGGTTGCCCATATTAGGGGGAAGTTATAGATTCAATTATAACACTAAAGAATCTGAAATTCTTTGGAAATGCAATAAATAAATATCCATAAAGATGGGAGCACTGCACAAAGTAAACATTCTCCATCATTTTGTTATATTATTTATAAAAATAAATTAAACATAATCCAATAATAGAATTATAAAATGTCTTTTAAAATTTTATTTTGAAAAATGGGAACGGCATTTGTTCATGCATGAAAAACGAAATCAGGAGGGAGTACTATTTTTAGAAAACTCATATTCATATCCTGATATAACTTTCAGAATAGAGTATGAGAATCCAAGTTTTTAGATTTTCTACACAGTCTTCGCTTGGCTCACTTTAATTCTGGTTAATAAATAATCGCCCTGTTTCATTTCACGTCAGTATTGTTCAGACTGTGGTTCCCACCTTTCCCTGTTCTGTGTGTGCTTCCTTATCACAAAAATGAGCAAAGGTACGCCTATTTTATATTGTTTTTCGCTCAGCTTCAAGTCACTTATATTAAATTAATTTTATTGACATTTGCTTATCGCAATTAATTCCAAATATAGATTTTTGTAAAACTATACACTATTAACAACGTCATCCGCCTACGTATTCAAAAATAACTACTCTCCTAAAACATAAATGTGTACACAGGGAGACATTGATGAATGCTGCATACAACATTTTATAAAACATGTTTTGGCGATGCTTAATTCGGTAACAAAAAGCTGAGTCTGCGCTTCTTTTAGTGTAGGTAATCGGAGAAGGAATTGCATCCCTGTCATCCAAAAGAGAAGAGGAAATGGCGCTATTTGCCGGTCTTTGGCGAAGCCACTCTCTTGGTTAGTTTATATTACCCGCCAAAAAAGATTACGTAACTTATCTGAGCAAATAACAGGTGTACAGATTGCATCACCACAACAGAGATCATTTTTTTTATTGTCGTTTCTAAAATCCGAAATTAAATTCGCATTTATCTAAACACACAGTTGGCAACAAAAATTTTGCTGGCTACAACTCATTGTCGTAGTTGAACATAATTGTCACTTGTAAAATATTTAATTGCATTTACAACATTGTGTTTTTAGATAAATAGAGATTGAATTATTGCCTTTGAAAACAACAATTAGTAATCATCTTGAAGATAAATTATGCACAATTAAACTTAAAAAAAGCATCTATTGATAATTTTATAACAAACAATTAAAATGTAACAGTTTGGCATCCAAACTTCTTTTGTTGTAAGCAGTTTTAAATCTATTGGAAGACATTTTGATTTTTGACATCTTACCTTGGCATTCCAAAACAAATTTATAAAACGATATTTTGAAATCTATTAACAGGTGAATAATCGCATTTTTTAAAAAACAAAATTGTTGATACACTAAATTAGAGTGTTTTAGATTAATTCACATACTTGCAATAAATAAGTCAATTTGACTGGTATTTAATTTATGTTAAAAGTTAAAACATCCATAGCAACAGTTAACTAAAAATATCATTGATACTTCGGTATAAATAAAAGTGAAAAATTGTTGTTTTATATCTAACATCCCCAGATTTATAGTATTTAGTAGTGTCATATTCGCTTCCTAAATCTATTTTTGTAAATTAGCAAAAACGCTTTTACTATAAATTGTAGGCAACCGAATATAGAAGTGCATAGAAAATATTATCAGAATTGTAATTAATCATTATAATGCAAAAATGTCTAATTAATGACATTAATAATTATAAAAATAGTTACACCTGCTGATAATATAAAGGAAAACAAACACCATTGCCGCTTTTAATTAAAATAAACAAAAATGTTACTTTGAACTTGTTTAGCTAAAGTCAATCATCTTTAAGTAGTTTGATTATACAAATGAGGAGATGAGTAATTGTTTCTTTATATCCAATACCTACGTTCAGGTTTATGTAATTTAAAAGTAACTTTCTTTCTGACTTTTAGTATATGAATATCTCATTCATTTCAAAAATCTATTTCTGTAAAATATTAAAATGACTCACATATATATTTTAGGCAACCAGATAGACACCACATTGTTATTCCATACTATTATTAATTACTAATTCTTAATTATAATATAAAACAAATAATTCTAAACTCAACAACATCGACCAGTCATCCTAAAATTATTACGCCTAATAAGATACATGATTTTAGTCACATATACTTACTAATTAAAATTCATACAAACCCTAATTGTTGGATGAATATAAAAAATCAAGACAAGTATTGAAAAATTTACAAAACAATAAATAACTTTTCTACAAGGCAAATGAATAAATATGGACATAAATCAAAAGTTTGGTTTAAAATTTGTTTTTCCTGATCTTGTTAGGCAACTACCTATACAGTATATATAAACTTTTGATCTCATTGCATACTCAAGCAAATTTATACTCTCTTATAACATAATAAAACTTAAACTAAGCATTTTGTAATTGTAGAAATAATAGTGCTAACAATAAATTATAAAATTTAAGTCAGATTCACTTATATTCGATAAAAAGCTACCTTAGCTGCTTTAAGGCTTTAATATGTTTCTTAAAGTGAATTCTATTTAACAATCTCAGTGGATTATATTATTCAAACACACTTTAATTTTCATGATTTTTATAAAGCCTGACTCGGAATACTTTTGTGTGTACTTGACTTTTATAACTTATTCTCAAATATGTTTAAAGTAATACTTGAGCATTTAACCTGCTTATTGTGCTTTTAGTTACACGATTAAATTATTCATATTTAGAATGTTTATAACAGTCCTCCAAAGACTCCTTGTTAGAAAAATTAATCAAAATTTTAAATTTTGTTTTAAATTTGAGTTCAGAATTAAAATTTTTAAAAATTTAAAGTAGTTAATATTTACATGAATGTTTAATTTTAAAGAAGTACATAAATAGTTTTTGATTTATAAGTAGGTACATTAAATTTCTTGTATCTATAGTTTACCAAAATTAGACCAACTTAATTAATATTTTGTTCGCATAACAAACAGATTTAGTCAACTTCTTTCAACAAAATTTAAATATTCTAAATAAAGGGCTATCGCACTATGTAGGTACCTATATGGTTGGACAAATGTGCTGGAAAAGCTTCTTTGTAACTTATCTATGAGCTTTAAGAAAGATAACTATCTACAGTGAAGTCAAAAGTTGCTGCTTAAAACATCTTCTGGGCTGTTCCTAAAATTTGGTTTTAAATTTCTACATCGTGTAGCACTCACCAAAATGAGTCAAATAGTTCTTATAAACATCTAGCCAAAAATGCACTGCTAGGGAGTTGAATGCCTTTAAAAGGGGTACATATGGAACGGTTTTTAAATATTGTTTGAAAAACAGTAAATAATAGACAAAATTTTAATCACTTACTTGGTTTTTCACAGCAAACAGATTGTATTAGTTCATTTTTGGTTATTATAATCATAAGCACCCTTTAAGAAGACAAAATATCTCGCATTGTAATGTTTTTATTTAACCTTTTAATGTTTATCATAACTTTAGAATATGTGGACATGTTTACGTAAAAATTTCCTTATTATTTAAATTGAATGTAAAAATTATACCACACGGTCACAAAAATAAAGTGGCAATTCAGAAACGTTACTGTTTATTTTAAAAACAAAGCAGCCAACTAGAAAATCGTTTAAAACGAAGAATTCAGTATTACCATTCTTTTAAATGTTAAGTTGCAAACGCGTTACTAATCCTAATTTCTTACTTTACCTTCATTACAGTTTTACAATTGGGAAAC
Organism: Phrixothrix hirtus; assembly: GCA_024586415.1. Classification (NCBI taxonomy): domain Eukaryota; kingdom Metazoa; phylum Arthropoda; class Insecta; order Coleoptera; family Phengodidae; genus Phrixothrix; species Phrixothrix hirtus. The sequence goes on from JAHWXV010050872.1 coordinate 9,936, forward strand.
TCTGAAATAATGACGTTACCTTACAAATAGTCATAGGTTATGTAGCAGTTGTACTTTTTAAATGTTTTGTTCGTTGATAGCTGTATTATTTTCTTTGGATGCGTGATGATAATTTTCAAAGTTAATTTACTCGAAACCGGTTGCCAATATCGATTTAAACAGATAGACCGTTTCTTAGTAAAACTTCTTGTAGCCAGCCCCGTTTAGTATAGTGTTTATATTTACATCTACATCGTAGGGACACGAGTTCAAATCAGATCGGGGTCGGTACATTTTTCAGAAAAGAAAAATTTTAAAAATATATTTAGTTCTCGGATAAGGAAGTGAAATCATAGGACCCGTGTCAATGTGATGTTTCTACAGTGGAACTCCTCCAGATTCGACAAAATTCTAGTAGGCATAGCGAAATGACTATATGATTATGTCCAAGAGGGCCAAGGGAATTTCCGCATCCCGAAGTCTCAGCCACAAAACAAACAAACAAGCAAAAATTCTTGGTAGAATTTAAAAGACGTGGCAAAAAAAATTATATGGTGAAACACCTTACCCTGCTCTAAAACAGCGCTCATGATTTTGCAATATTTTCATTTGGAAAAGTTGTTTCCAATGCCTAGCATAACATAGCACGACTTTCCAAATTTCAAAAATTCGAAATTTTTTATTCACTCACCTACTTTTTCAAAATTTTCTAAGCGGAGTGTGTTTTGAAATTCAAACAAATCTATCTATTTAATTCAAATTTTGTTGCATTTATAACATCTGTCTTTTTTAATTTGACTTTGGATGTGCTTTTTGACTGAATGGTTTATGGTACCGAATTTTTCTTTATTGCACATTTCAATGCAGTTTGGTCATTATCTAATAAAATAGTATAATTTTAAAAAACAGAAAATTGTGGCACTGGATAAAAGTAATAGGCAGTTTTGCTTTACAGCACAACACTATGGGGTTATAATACTACACGGGACAACTTTAATTTTTCAATATAGTTGTCGCTGTGATGTGACCAGTTCGATGGCTTCGCTTTCTCGCTCCTGATAAAACTCATTTTATTTAACAAAAGGAATCAACTGAACAGGTGCTTAAACACAATACTGCTGAAAACCATGTCTTACTGCAGGCCGACTGGTTGCGATCGATGGTGATTAATTTCGCTAAATGGGACAACCTGCTGCTAAGGCTGTCTGGTCCTATGTTAAGTCGTTACAGCGGTAGCATGCTAGCCTACGACCGACGCACAACCAAGCTACTTCTATAGGTGCTCCATTCGACGTGCTAATGCTCCCTAAAGTTATAGCATGCGACAAAACTGCACCTTAACATATATTTGTATAAGCCCTTATAGGGGTAATCAATTTCTCAGAAGTCAACACAGGCACAAATAAACTTTGAATAGGAGGAAAATAGTAGGAAAAAATAAACCAAATATACACATAACGTTAATACGAACTGATATTTCTTGCACTCAAGTATCTCAGAATGTAGTAAATAATTTCAAAGAGATTTATATGTATGTCTGTTAAATTAATAAATATTGTTTAAAATTGAGGTCAAATTTATGCGTAATAAAAATTTCCTGCAATAATCGTTTTGACTTGATATAAAGTTTACAAACAATTTTACAACCTGATGTGGGGATTCCCTATCTAAAAATAGTAATATAACATTTAATTAAGCCGTGACTAATTTAAATTTATTAAAATAAATTAAATTAAACAAAAAACTGTATTAATTTCTAAAATTTTCAGTTTCTTATTATTGCCTAAATTTACATAGAAAATAATCTTGCCAGGAGCATGCTTACCAACGTCGTAGTACAACTACATTACATTCCATCTGACTATAAATAATCTATACATTGGCGTCGTAGACATCTTCTTTTCAGGAGACATACTTTTTATTTATTTTTGCATGTCTCAGTGCTTCTTCAATAAAAAAGCTTACCTAGCTGTGACATTTTGAGAAATAAAAATGTTCTACCTTAACCGTTTGCGTTATAACAAAAATAGTTTAAATAATATTTTGATTATGACGATGAACTATACAATACTTTTAAAAATTTACATCTCGTCTTACTTTAATAAACAATTCTAATATACATACTTTTGTAAGCAGAACTTAAACTCACTGTAAAAGTTCCCTCCTTCCCTAATGCCGGACAAAATGTACCCCTAGAAGCCGATATCGATCTAGGAGGAAATAATTTGGAATCAATTAAATGGCTTAAAGATGACCAAGAATTTTACTTGGTAACCCCTCAGGGAGCAACAACAAAGTATGTCTCTGGTATCCTAATTGATGTAAGTTTACCATTTTTACAATATTAGTGAACAAAATGCATTCAACCTGTTACAGATGAAAAATTCGTCAAGAGTTAAAGTCACCCTTACGAAAGTAACTGAAATGAGCAGTGGTATGTACAAATGCGAACTGCGAGCTGGCGGCAGAATGATGATGAAAGGTGCCGAAATGAAAGTTCAGCCCAAGAAATAAACCATTTACTTAAGGAATGTCGCTTTATTTATTTAAATATTGTTTTACTAACTTATAGCTTGGTTAATAATAAAATCAAATTGACCTTTTCATGCTTCTATATTTATATTTATTTTACAAAGCTGTACAGCTATTACAGATTCTAGAAAGAACGTTATTTAGCGCGCACCGGAACTCTTTCCAATGGAGCGGTGATATCGCTGGTCCATTCACCTCGTTCACAGCTCAATCTTGTAACTTGACTACTGAGGCTATTATTTACTGCCTACTTCTGGTAATTAGCGTTAGTTGTCAATATTTGAGCGTCTCCTAACGAGTTTGAAGTGACATTATGGGATAGTATTTGGCGGATGGTCTATATGCCCACTGCGCACATATTCGATCGGCTTCCTCTTTCGTATAACCATTCCTAAAAGGTAACTCGATTTAATTACAATTTTTAACTTAAAATAAGTGTTACACAAAGTATATGTAGGTAAGTATAATAGATTTAGCATAAAGTATAAACGTTGCCGTGCAATCAAACATTTTTGACACTTAGTAAACACAGAGTATGTGCTTGAATAATGTGTAAATAAATTTATGTATTCTCTAAGACTTCGTATGCACTGGAGTTACTCGCTCTAAATGAATGTTGCACGGTAAAAATTTACAATGTGACATGTATGGCCGTCTGCATTGATAAAGAACGTATATCGGCCCTGGTTAGATCAATGGAATTGGGATGATTCGAATCTACAAATCAACGTTATCACGTTAGGACCATTCAATAGATCTATTTTTAAATGAGCTCCAGCTCACATTAAAAATATAAGTAGACATTATGGTATTTGTGATTTATTTGGTTTAGTTGCATATATACTGGGTACCTATAAAGTAATATAAATGCTAAAAAATTTAACGATTTATTAGAATTCTTGTCATCGTCATCTTCTGAAAGCAAAGATAAAAAAATATTAATTAGGTTAAATTCCGTCAAAACAACAATGCTTGCTCTGTGGTAGTGTTTAATTTAGCACCAAAGAATTGCGACACTAATCGCATGAAATTGCACTTTTTCAAAACCAATCCGCATTAAGTGTGGTTTGAATGTATGTAAATCGGAAACACTATAAGTAAATGGGTATTGCTACTTGCTATTGTCACAATCGATTATTAATAGGAGCAAGCTTAATTAAGAATAAAAGCATAACGCAACTAAATATTTGAAGGTATTAAAAACTAAATGGCGTTTACCAAATTAAGGGAATATATTTCAGGATACACTATAGAACATGATACGTTTATGCACAATTAAATATATATTAAAATTTACTTATGTGGATTCTTAATGTAACTCAATGTTTAGGAAGGAAAACGAAACAAGTCCAACTGGCACCGACAATACCGATGTAAAGATTCACTGATAGCGTTTCCGATTTATACGTACTGCACGGATGTAATGCATATTAACTGCTTTCTATTTATAACAAAATTATATGAAAACTAGAAAAACTGCAAAATATTGTACTTTTTTTGTAAAAGGGAAACGGCTAATGTACACTGCACTAGTGTAATGAGAAAATTGGAAACGCTACTATATTTTAATTATCAGGTAATTGGTCCAATTAAGTAGGGCTATTTAGTTAGTTCAACATTTATTTCATATGTTAATATTTCGCTAATTTTTGTTAGCTT
>JAHWXV010050975.1:0-13313 GCA_024586415.1 Phrixothrix hirtus
TATGAAGAATCCTTTTGCACTTTCTTTTATAATATCAATATTTAATGATCAAAAAGTTTGAGCTTCTTAGGTTATATATTTAAAATCAAATAAGATTGAAGTTTTTCAAAATTTCATAGGTTTCATGAAAATTTAATGCTTTTTTGGGCTATGTTTACCGGACTATACCTAATTCCTATTTTATAAAATTTTCCATTTAGGGAGTTTAACAAAATTTTGTTCTTAAATTAATTTACTATTTTTGCCTGATTTTACCAAATAAACTTCTGTTGAGTATAGATTTCCAAGTGATGCAACAGTTTTTGTACACACAACATTTAAATTATAATTTTGTTGTATTTGTATTAATTTTTCCAATATAAGTTTTAATAAACAGCATATAAAAAGCGATTTTACAATAAATTGAATTTCAAACACAGTTAAAAAAATATATATTTATTTGAATACTGCCCTGCCTAAATTAGTTAAACAACAGCAATTCCATCTGTTGCACTATTTAAAAGGTGCTAAATTCAATGCCCCACTCCTGTTTCATTATTCCTTGCTTTAAAACTGCCATATGCTGGTTCTACTTATTTAATTGTTCTGTGATTGTGATAGTGCAACCGGGTCTATAATGATATATTAGCACAGATAAATTCACTTCCATACTAGTTTAAAATGACAGCTCTAATGTTTCTCAGTAACTACATTAGATAAGCTTCAATTCAGCGCCCATGATGTTTATCAATTACTAACACTACTTCTGTGTTGAATGGGGTGGTTGTGGAACGTGTAGAAGGTGCAATAGCAAATGCAAATTAATTATCACGGCATCAGAGGTGTAATATTATATTGTGAATACCAGTAAATATAATTATGGGATAAATGTCTTACATTTACAAACTAGATTTATATTCGTTATCATGAGCGTAAAATGCGAGGCTTTTTTTTAAGTAAATACTGTTTTAATATACTGGGTGTCCCAGAACGTTCACTCCAGCTAATAATTTCGTTATGACAAGAACAAAAATTTTGATTTTTGGAGGTTATGCATTAGTCATAAGGGAGTTTACATCTGTAAACAAAAATCTATATTTTGACGTTTAAGTTCGGTACTGTCAATGTCAAATTTGAAAACTCGAATAGAACACCCTGTATATTGGCTGTCAATAAAAATACTGTTTTATTTAGAATGCAACAATGTCAAACTAAACATATTTTAAATACAAATAACCAAAAAAAAGAAATAAGTACCAACAAAAAACATAAAATTTACACACGAAAAAACAAAATAACTATAGTGCGTGTTCAAACTGTTGTCCATTTTGTGTTGCATTGAATGAAAACGGTACAAATGTGCACAATGAGGTACGGGAGTGGGCGGCCATCTGTCATTAGCGATAGCCTCGTGCAGAAAGTTGATGAACATTTTTCTGAGAATAGCTGGTACGATTTCATCACTATTTCATGGATTTCCTTAAGTTTCTAAAAGCGTTCTGTATAAAATTGTAACAGACCATTTAAGCTATCGGGGATTGTGCTTAGGTTAGGCTCCAAAAGTTCTGGCTAAATTGCACAAAGTACAGTGTTTAATCAGTACTTTGACTGTTCTCATGAGGTACAGGGACAAAGTTGGACGACTTTTAAGCGAAATCGTCAATATTTCACGAGCGGTTGGAACTGAAAAAGCGTTAAAATAATTTACATTTACGTTTATTTCTATCTTGGAAGCTGAATTGGTAGAATATATTAGGTAGCTAAAATGATGCATGTTTGGATTGCCATCCCTGAAGTGAGAAAATAGACTTTTCAGCTTGCTTAGAAAAATGGAATAAACAGATTCATCACAACTTGAAGTATGGCTGGCTGGAAGAGGCTTCAAGGATTTAGAATGTTGAATCCATCTATTTCGCTAAGAAAATCAGAAGCCACATCTACAACTTGTGGTTATGGTTTTAATAAGCCACAAATAGAATTTTTTTAAAACAATTAAGCAATATTAATTACTCAATAATCTCCTGTGCAGGAATACAAAAGATGTTTGCGTTCACAGGTTGCAGCAAACTCAAGTGCTGAAAGGAGCTAACACGCTACTGTTATGTGTTGCATGAGTTCCTCTAGTAGTTTCATCCCTCTAAGATATGGAATAGCAACTGCGAGATGGTACTCCGATGGAAACCCTGGATTTATTCGTGTATCAAGGTGGATGACGGAAAAATAGTTTCTAATTTGGTTGGACATTTTTAAGACTTTCCCAGTGCAAGTTAGGATAACATAATTCTTCTCTCCTGTAAAATTCAGTAATAATAGTTTCTGCAAAGGAACCCGCTACAATCTGTAAGCGTTCTTTTTTTCAGTCAGCTGAAGATATATTACAACCAAGAAGTAACCAGACCGGTAAAAATTAATCCTTGATGGCCTTAGTCAGTTTCATATCGCAAATATATGGAAGGGATGCAAGCAGCGAATTTTCGAAGACTGGTATCGGGTCGATCAACCTGGACATCCTCGTAGATCATGAATTTAACCCTAATACAAAAACGGACTTACAAAATATACATGAAGACAATGGAGTTACTGGAACTGCAATTAAAATTTCTCATGAAAATTATACAATTCAAGCCAGTTCACTTTCTACTACGCCTGGTAACTAATCAAGGTGCACCGTGTTTTTACTGCAGTTGTTCAAAGCCAGCTGAAAGATGATTTAGGATATCTAGCGTTTCAAAAAGAAACATAATAGAACTAAGAATTACAAATCTGATATTTGTAAGATATAGAAATATTTGTAATATAAGCACCAATGAAACCGTACAAGGGTCATTTTATACTAGGTTACTACAGTTTTACTACAATAAACGTTCTTCTCTTGATTGTAGTTCACGTGCAAATAACTGTTTTACAATGTTGCATCGTATTTATGGAATATGGAACCAATATTATTTAGGGTATATCTTTTTAGACCAGGTTCTCATTCTGTGAACAGTTGTGAACGAAATACGTTGTCACGAGATAACTCGTTACGGTATACGTTTCAAATGATATTCAAATTAATAATATGCCTATCTAATTATTATTCTAACAAAAAACAATTATAAGTAAATAAAATGTCCAGTGCCGACTTTAATAAAATTCTACGAAATTTTAAAATTGTGAAGCCCTTCAACAATCAAACGTTATTTTACTTTTGTTTAAAATCTAAAATTTTTAAGAGTTTTCCAACTAATAATTTAATTGCCCTTCAGCAATTCAATACTATCCAGGTTGATTTGTACTAGTGCAAAGAATAGCAAAAATTTTACAATTTGATATTCGCAGACAAGATGTGTTCAAGGACAAAACTAAATTAAGATTGTCCAGCTCGCCTATTGTCCGTCGGGAATCGTGGTCAAATGTAAGAGGTTGATCTGAGTGCAATTAATGATGTTTCCTCCAAAAGAAACGGCGCCATGTTGTGACTTATCGCTACAGCCATAATATAGTGATCTTACTTGCTTTATCGCCAACGTTGCGTTTTTAATACACTCAAGACGACGGAAGGGATATCAGAAAATTTACATAACTAAATAATTGAGGTCGGTAATGGTTGAATACCCTGTATGTGTCGAACACTCATTTAAATATGATGAATATATTTAAATAGAAGGAGCAGTCGTGAACTAAACTATTTGAAAGTCATTCGTATATCCTTGTAAGAAATTCACTTGTACTAAAAAAAATAAAATCCTGAAATAATAGGAAACAAATCATTTATTCTGGTTGTGATGGTAATCAAATAATAATTACAAATAAAGCAAGAAGTAGATAACAATTATCAATCTTTTTATGCCACAAATCTTCCTTGAAACGCTTGTTACATGCAACAAAGCCAATTGTAGTGCTTTTTGAGGTGAAAGTTAACTAAAATGTGCCTCCTTCGACCAACTTTACAATAAACTTGTAATAAATATTTGTACTACAACTTGTGCAATAAATAGCAAAATAAAGTTCTTTACACGTTATGATAAAATTACTATTAACTATAAATTTCAATTTAATATTATAGGTCATAAAATTATATTTTTAACGCAGTTAATACAAATGAATAAAATAGAAAAAAATTTTTTAGCTATCAGCTCGTGTTGGAATAAATGTTGTAAACCAAAAATTTTAAATTACGTTGACACTACAGTTAGATCACCTGAACATTATTGATACAAAATAACTATCCAGGTTCTACGATGTCACTTACAATAATTAAGAATGGCAAAATTATTTCTTTAAAACTAAAGCTAAAAGAGCATGCAATTTAAAATGTCAATTTAACTAATTTCCAAGAAAAAACATTGCTGTAGTTTGAACAATCGATACTGTAGATACACCTACATAGAAGGGTTATAGACTGCTCGCATTTGTATTATACGAACTTTATTTTATTTAATTTATAAGAAATAAAAGTGGATCTTAAATTTAAAAGGTTTCAAACGAATTTAAGAAGTTTTTAGCCGCTACTGGGTTATCGGTAAATAATTAAGTTACTGTTTGAATAACTATTTTTAGATTCAATCATGTTAAAGAAATTAATTAAAGCCAAATTTTCAAGTTAAAATTGGTCCGGAATGATCTGATTCGTTTAATAAGAAGTACAGTTGAATTTAAAGAAACTTTAGATATAAGGTGAGCTGATCGGAGCGATGAAAAACAATAAGTTAGGTGGTAAGGCAGTCAGGTGGACGAGCTTGTAAGAAATAACACGCTGCAAACCTGGTCCTTGAAAAGATGGACAGCGTCTCTGCGCTAGTACTGAATGTCAGGTCATTAATTGTGCATCACTGGATTATTCAGAACATCCGGTAAAAAGAAGAAAGAGGAAGACACGCAACTCGTACGAGTTCTAAACTATCTTGCCAATTAAAATACAAAAATTGACTATCGAAATAGCTTTAAAGCATAATTACAATTCTTACCCTTTAGAAAAGGCGGAAGCAAAAATAGAAGATAGTTCCGTGCACGAAGCTGCGATGTTTCTTGTACCTCATCGACTTTTAGAATGTTCGACATACTTACGTCAAGTTTTCAAACAATAAATTTGAAAGGTACAAGGATGACTTCGTATTATAAGTAATTCCTACTTCAAGTATATACAGGTGTAAACATTACATGTAAAAAGTTAATTAAAGTTTGTTAACAATAAGCAATTTAGAAACTACGTTAGTAAACAACAAGTTCCTAAATAGATTTATATAAAAGTCAGGTAATTGCGTTGAATGATAAGTGTGTTAAAAATTAAGAAATGTAGCAATAAACTATTTTGTAACATGTTCATGTGTAAACAGGAATTAAATTATATAGCGTGCTTATCAAATTCTGATAAAAGAAGTCTTCGCGAGGTAAATTACCAAAGTAACTTGCTTTCAGTGTAGTAACACGTATGTGAACGTTGATGTAGAAGGAAGTAACACACTAGGTAGCAATAAATATTAAAACAAACGTAAATCGCCTAAACACAAGAAAGCGTTGAGATTGATTAAATAGCTGAAAAAGCACTAAAATTAACTTTTTCCTATTTCAGAAGAATAAATACACTCGGTTCTGAAGATAAAAAGATTTTTCCTGAATTTTCTAAAATTTTATGAGTCAATGTTAGCTTTGCCAATAAATTGGGCATGTCCGTAAATCAGGGAACAGATATTCAAAGAAACCAATTACGATAGAGTATTTAAAAATAAGCCGTTAGATCTCCAAAATAGACAAGACAAGGCATAAATACACATAAGGGAAGCGACATTGATTTCTTTTGTCTTTGCCTCACGTGTGAGAACCTGTAACAAAATTTTTAGTAAAAAACATGACAACATGAAATATTTATTAGGAAGGACAGTTAATGTTGTGCATGAAAAGCTGAAAATAAAAAAATTAATCGATGATTATTAAAATTTATTTAGATCAACCTTCAAGAAGTAAAATACCGTTACGTTAAAATTTGGATAACAAAAAGTTTCTTAAAATGAAAGTAACAGTATCTAAGACAAACGTGCTAAAAAAAATGCCTTGAGTAAATATAAATTAAAAGTACCCGTAATTAGGGAAGGGAAACAAAGTTATTCTTTTATATTACACTCGTGAGGACAACACAAAACAATGCGATGTAGAAGGAATGTAGTGGGAAGGTAAGAACAAACAGAATTATTTAAAGTTAAAGGCACCGTTACAATTTATTGGTAAACGTTGTAAAATATGTTTTTAGAATTTTTTACACTATAATAAAACAGTTTAAATTGTATTGAGCTTAGAGAACAGTTAAATCACTAGATGAAAAACGCTTCATAATTTTATTGTTTTACTTGTAAAAATGTTTTGAATTAGATTACATAGTTTACATATGCATACATTTTGAAATTTACTGTAACCTTACATCGTCATACATTTAATTTTGTACATTAATTAACCCAGATTGTTCTTCTATCGTTTACAAGGGTTTTATGGAATTAATATCGACTTGTGCCAAATTCGAAATGCTTTTTCCGATTTTATATTGAAACCAATTATAAGGTAATTTCAATCTATAAAAGAAAATTTTTGTTAAATTTGCTCCAAGGTAGAAAACTACCTGTCAATTATCCTAGTGCGTAGCGTTATTAATAATAAGCGCATCATATTTTCTAAGAGTGGCACAAAATTACTCTACTTTTGTCATCAAAACCACTAACTAAAACATATTGCGTTTACTTTCAATCACATACACATTAGCATCACTGCCAACAACGTTCTACATTTGAGCTCTAACTTTAAAGCATTCGCATGACGCTAAATTTGTTATAAAAGATAGAAAGCATTACTTGGATTGATTAACAAAACATCTTATTAGTATTCTGTATTTAAGCTTTGAAATCGTCCGGCCTTATTTATTTAGCAGCGTAAAATGACAAAGTTTTGTTTGATTTAAGGGCATGGCATCAACAATCCCTTACCTAGTGCCACCAAGCAGTAAAAAGTAAAAAGTGTGTAAGTACGAATTTACACAAGGGATCATTTGCATTTAAATGCAAATATTATGTGCAAAACAAATTAAATTCAGGTGAAGCACAGGTGAAGCACAGGTAAAGCGTAAAGCAAAAATTTAAATTAGCTTGCAAAATTGTATACAAAATAAATATATTACGTAATGTTATTGATACTATTGTGATTGCTTATCTTTAATTTATTGCCAATTTAATCTAGTTTTTATTTATTTTATAGAAAATTTCTTTTAAAATTTGAGTTTTCGGTCTATATTACTATAAATTAGATTTCTTCTTCTTTGATGTAATTCAATGCGTTTTATTCCTTTTCTTAATTTTTATCCTCTCTTTATTCTGTTTGACTGTTTGATTTTAATTTTCTTGATTTTTAACTTTGTTTATTTTGGAGTGATTGTTTTTTAATAAAATGTATGATACGACTTCCTATTGACATCTACATAAATAAAATTAATAGGAAGGTACCAGAAAAAATTAAATGTCACGTTTAAAGTATAAAAATAAACCCCGTATTGAGCGCCTTATTAGTCGAAAATTAAGGAAGATTGACAAAAATTAGTCAAATAGACATAATAGCAATTGAAATTATTTTTAATAACAATAAAGCAAAATCATTTAATTAAAATTTTCTTTTACCCTAGGGTACAACATTTCCAGCTTTAAATGCAATGTTGGCAAAATGGGTTCCGTTATCAGAAAGAGCTACTCTTGGTACTTTAGTCTATTCAGGGGCTCAAATGGGTAAGTAAATGTTTACCCATAAATTAAAATTACCATTTAAGAATAATTAAAATAGCTCCTTGATAAAAAAATCGTTTTTAAGTCGATAACGCACGATTTACTGTTCTATCATGCGCCGAACTCAATAATAATATGAATAAAATAAAAGTAGGCGGCCTTGGTGACTCAGAAGTTCGCCTTTAAACTCAAAAAATGAGGCTTTGACCTGGCCGAAGTCGATAATTTTCAACGAAATTTGGGAACGTGGTATCTAACACGTAAAAAATCCTCGCTGAGCAACATTTTCAGGTTTAGCTTAATTTTAGTGGAGCTTTTTCATTCCAAAGTATTGATCGCAAAAAACATAAAAAATATGGTAAAAATAATTAATAGATATTCTCTTTTTAGGAAACGTTGTTGGAAATGCAGCGAGTGGTTTAATTATAGAAGCAAGTCAAAACTGGGAGACAGTTTTTTACGTTTTCGGATGTGTAGGAATTATTTGGTTCATTTTATGGACACTTCTCTGCTACTCCGACCCTAGTACTCACCCTTTTATCAGTGACGATGAACGAAAATTTTTAGAAAAAGAGCTAGGTTTATATTTAAAGCCTACAAGTCATTAAAGTAACCGAATTAATGATCTTTTAGCCCATGTATCAGTCGGAAAGAGAGATATCCCTTGGAAAGCACTGCTAACGTCTCTACCGCTATGGTCATTAGTAGTAGCCCAAGTAGGACACGATTGGGGATTATTTACAATGGTAAACGACCTTCCAAAGTATATGAAAACTGTGTTACAATTTAATGTAAAAGAAAGCGGCATGTGGTCTTCAGTTCCGTATTTGATGATGTGGATAGTTTCAATGATATCCGGACGGTTGTGCGATTGGTTAATTATGAAAAAATATTTAGAAATTACCGCTGCCAGAAAGCTTTTCACGACAATTGGTAAATCTTGTTAAAATAAAATTATCGTTCTAAGTCTATGATAACTTATCCCTTAGCTTCTATTGGTCCAGGAGTTTTTATTATAGCAGGATCATATGCTGGTTGTGATCAGATGAAGACAGTCATTTTATTTACCATTGGTATGGGCTTTATGGGCACTTTTTATTGCGGGATGAAAGTCAACGCCCTTGATTTATCACCAAACTTTGCCGGAACTCTAATGGCCATTGTAAATGGTTTTGGTGCTTTAAGTGGTATAATCACTCCGTACTTGGCGGGTATCCTAACTGAGGATGTAAGTAAAATATTTAAGAATTCTAGAAACTTATATAGATAAAATAACTTTAACTTTTTAAACCAACCATCAAGTTCATTATTTTCCTTTAACGAAATTCTTCAAAATTATGTTGAAATAATAATTGTTTTAGCAAACATTGTCTCAATGGAGAATAGTATTTTGGATCAATCTCGGCGTACTTTTCGTTACAGCTGTGATGTACGCTATATTTGCAAGTGGCGAGGAGCAGTGGTGGAATACACCCGAAAAAAATAAAGCATTAAGAAGCACAAATATTGAGGTTGGCTTGGAGAAACCTAAAATCTTTCATTAAAGTGTGATATTTTCATATATGTAAATAAGCTTTACTGTAGTTTCAGATTTAGGTCGTTTAAAAACAGAAATCTCATTGTTCTTACAATATTTATTTTTTTATTAAGTTTATATTTACCTATATTTAATTTTATATATTATAGAATGATTTGTGATTTGCTTGTCTTTTAATTTATTTAGCCAATAGCTTTGAACACTCAAAATTTATTTTCATCATTCCATAATTTTTAATCTTTTAACTTATCCGTTGCGAATTACAATAATGCAAGATTGCAATGAAATTAAAAACATGGGAAATGAAAAGTATGAAAGACTATTAAGAGGTAAATAAAGACTACAGGGCAATAAAACACCTGCTTGAACAAAAAGAGATGAAAACAATAAATGCAAGAGGATGAATCAATGGCATTTGAGAATTATTTCAAGAATTCAATATACTCACTGTTATGTTTTTGATTTGCCCTGTATATACTAGTAAACTAGAGTGATTAGAAACACTACTTGAGTTTTGCTGTCCTTACCCATTAAGTTGGAGTGATACCTGGATAAAAGAAAAAGATTTGTTTATTATTTGCAAAACGAGTTGCGGTATCCCCATTAGAGCATTCAATCGATTAAAACTGCAATTAATCATACTATAAGAGGTCGTTATTCTAGTTTAGAAACTCACCTTTATGGTAAAAATACTTTATAATGGAAATAACGCGGTAAAATCATGTAGAAAGGATAATTATTGAAGTACTGTTATTTGAAATACTTCGAATTGATAACGTAAGGCTTACAAGTAAATGATAAATATAAAACGGATTTAAAGTTGAGGTCAAAAGCAATAAGTAAATTTAGAAACTACGTTAGTAAACAACAAGGAGGAATATGCTCAAAATACTTCAGTGGATTAATATGAAGCGATTACATTAATACATAAAATCTTTAAAGATAATAAAACTTGCATTATAGTACCTTAAGTATGACCAATTATAAATACAAGATCTATAAATAGCGTTATACCGAATTTGTGATTGATAAAACACTGAACCGTGCTTCAAACTAGTTGAGACGTTAGATGTCGCATGTGGAGATTGATATAAAAGAAAACAATGCATTTAATAATAATAATAAATGCTGATTCAGCGTCTCGCAGGGAAACTGACGGTATTAACTAGACGTTTAATGATGAAGGAATATTTATTTTAAATCTGCGTGCCTAAATCTTAAAGTTTATATCCTGCCATTTAGTTTCTGAAGATAACATTGCTGAAATAGCTTTTATCTTGTATACATCAGCTCAGTAAATCCTCGATTGTCGACTGGATACACCAAACCCGTAGGATATCCCAACAAGAAGAAATCACACACCGATATACAGAGAGTTATTGCATAACAAATTATGCCGTCTCTGTAGAATATGAGATCTTAAATTAAATCTGCGTCGTCGCATTTATGGGTATCTTAAAAGTATGGCAGCTACATCATTCTACGGATGCCAGATAATAGGGAGAAATCATGCCAACTGAGTTCTTGGAAATATTTCAACTATATGTACACATCTAGATGATACCATTGTCGTGAACTTCCCCGTTCTCTTATGTCTTTCACCAGGAGGCGTCTGTTTGACGGCGCAAATAGTTTTCTCTAAGCTATGAACACATATGCTAATGGCATGTGCTGGCAAAATTGGATCATGATACACTAAACTATGATTCCGATGAAATTCATAGCTAGTTGCCTAAGAACTTCTGTTATCTTTGCAGAATGAGTACACGGTTTTTCTCCCACCAACTTTTAATCGAGCCCTATATACGTGGAAATTACGCTAGAATACAAGATACTTAGGCGTCGACGAGATCTTTTAAAAATATCTGAAATTTCAATGATATGGATATGCACTTTTTCATATTCCAAAAGAATAAATATCAGGTTATTCAAAAGTAAGTTCCCAGTTTTAAATGGCTATTTATTTGCTAATTTTTGAGATGCTGAAAATAAAAACGCCATTTTGTTTGTGAAGAAACGGGGTTTTATTATAAAAAAGAATAAATAAGAAAAAGTTAAAGATGACCACCTCCATGCTGTTCGATGAGATATAGTCGTTCTTTTATGCTATGAACTGCATTGTAAAGGGCATTCAGTGAAACGTTTTGAATGACATGTGATATGGATTGTTGCAATTCCTCACGAGTAGTAGGTCTACTAAGAAACGCCCTTTCTTTGAGATAACGCCATAACCAATGGTCAGCTGGATTAATATCTGGTGACCTAGAAGGCCATGTCTTTGGAAAATGTCTGATAATTACGCGATCACCAAATGTATTTCTTAATAGTGTTTTTACGGGATTATGTATGTGAGGGGGTGCGCCATCGCACATAAAAACAATATTTGCGATATCATGATTTTGTAATTCTGGTATTACAAAGTTTTGTAACATTCGAAGATATCGCTGCCCATTCACCATTACTGTTTTAATTTGTCCATTTACCATTTTTTCATAGATATAAGGACCAATTAGAAAGTTAGATGTAAATCCACACCAGACAGTAACCTTAACATCATGTAATGCTTGTTGAACAATTTCATTTGGATTAGTTTCTGCCCATATCCTGCAGTTATGTGTGTTAACGGCTCCATTTAATTCAAAATGTGCTTCGTCTGTCCAAAAAATGTTGTCTAGCCATTGAAAATTATTTTGAATTTCTGTTAACACTTGCAAAGCGAAAGTGACACGACAATCCATATCTTGTGTTTTGAGTTCAAAAATAATTTTTATTTTGTATGGATACAACTTAAGCTGTCTTCTCACAATTCGCAACAATGTTGAATAACTCATCTTCAAACGCCCTACAACTTTATTAGCACTACAAACATTATATGCAGAATTTTCACTAACTTCTTGAATTTCTTGTAAAACTAGAGCTGCACTGACTTCATTTTCTACCAATTTTGGTTTACCCAAACGCTTTTTGTCGGTAACCGAGCCAGTTCCTTCAAATTTGTTCACCAACTTACGAAATGATTTTACAAACCAGGGTCCATTTCTCAGCCCATGTAGAGTTCGAAATCTTCTCAGTGCGTTGGGATATTGTCATTGTCTGTTGCATTCATAGTCGCACTGAATGGGGCCAATACGAACTTGTAAAGCCAAAACTATCATGAAATTAATGATTATCCAAGAATTATTGCTAGTATTCTACAAAGCTGTTTATACAAGCGTGACAGCTACAATAGCAACGAAAGTTAAACAAATGCATATCGAAAGAAACCCCACGCCCTCTACAGCTTAATGATATATATATATATATTGATATGGATGGTATCAATTATAATTTTAACTAACCGTTCCAACAATATTAATCCTTATTGTACTCTTGGTTGTATACGTTTATCTTCGTACAAGCTCTGTGTCACGTTGGTTGCCTATCTAAACCCCCAACCCATAATATTAAAACAATAACCGTATTTGCATTACTTTGCAAATTATGCACCTATAATTACCTTTATAAATATTAACGATAAATCTCTTTCTGAAAGGAAAAGTAATTAAGGTAAACAAATTAATTTTCATATTTAAAATTATTCAATAAAAAATATATATTTTTTTATCAATTTTCAAATTCCTAATATTTAATATGATCACAAATTTAACTTCTATCCAAATTATTAATTATTTAAAAAACTTTCTATTCATTATTATTATATCTCTAATCCTAAATATTTATTTTAAAATTTACCATAGTATTGAGTTCTTTTAGTTGTCAGTCAAGTTTCTGACAAATGAATAACGACTTTATATTAACTTATATTGTTCACCTATATTGTATATATTTTGATAAATGCTACACGTTGTCCACTAACCTGTATTGTTTCTTTTCAATACACTTTCCCATTAACGTTTCCAACCTCGTTACTTAGTGTTCAATGGCACTTCATCACGTAGGTGTTACTATGTGCTTGTTTGTGACGTTCCACGGTCGATGTTTGGTTTACTTTCTAAAATTGCTGCAGAAATAGGAGTAATTCTATAGAATTTAATCTTAAAACAATCTCGGTAACTTGT
>JAHWXV010051054.1:0-13231 GCA_024586415.1 Phrixothrix hirtus
TTTTAAATGTGCTACGGTTATTATGTATTTAATGCGCCTTTACGTGAACTTAACAGTTTTTCTGAAAAAATGCATTGAAGCAAGTTATCAGAGAAAATTTCCGAAGTTAAGCAACCTTTCGCCTGTCCAGTAACTTGATGAGTGACCATTACAATTATCGTTTCCAAAATAAACATAGACAATAATCTAATCATTTGTGGACACTATTGGCATATCTATGTGCGTAAGAGTAAGTCGTATGTTGTCTCACACCAGATTTTTATGTTAAAGGAATGATGCAATCACTAGTTTAAAGTATTAAAGCTAGCAAGGTCAACAAATGTTCGAGATTATTTTTAATAGAATGCAAGTTTTTTAAAACTTAATGATATTTGAATGTAATATTTGCTGCAGGATTATGCGACAATGAATTAAAATTATAATAATTTTATAACATTTGAATTAAAAAATTATGTACAATAAGCTACTAAAATGAAAACAAAGGTATCAACATTCGATAAAGGAACAAAAGGAATCAAAACCCGATGAGGAGGAACAAAAGAATCCGACGAGAAGGATCAAAAGAATGTGCGGTAAACCTGACAATGTCTTATATTAACTAAATATCCTTAAGTTTACTACAGCAGGATTTATTCAAATTTTAACTCTCCGATATTTTAAGTGGGACTGTTATCCATCAGGGGCGTAGTAGGGGTTTAGTTTAAGTAAAAGTATTTAATCTTGTAGCAAATTTGGGGGAATTTACAAACTAACATATACACATATAAAAATATAATTTAAATCAAAGTTGATGTAAAATTCATAGGTTTCAAAGGACATTTGGTTATTAAATGAGTTGTATTCAATATTTTGTATATTTATGAAAAATTACACTACGTAAGTGTGGATTGTTGAAAGTGGTGATCATTATGTTGCAAACTTATGTTAACTGTAATATGAAAAAGTATCAAGAAAGGTAACCAAATACACATACACGTCCATGATAAAAATGACAACCAAATAGCAATCAATACAACTTAACGACACTTTCAATATGTACAATCAGAAATAAAAATGGCTGGCATCATATTTATTCAACAAACAATGATTATTATGCGTTTTGATTGGTTTTCGCTAAACTTAGTAATAAAAAAATTTAAAAGTTGAACATCTTGCTGAAATTTGTACCAAGCTTACAGTTTACCGATTACACTATAAATGTTGTTAATGCAAAACTCATGTTCAATTTTTAGGGTACCAATACTGTTACCGCTACCGACATTACCGAAGTGACTATAAATCCATGCTTATTTTAAACAAGTTGTTTTCTTTAAATGGCTATCAGACACAAACTAATTCGCAAATGCTTTCAAAAATTGCTATGACTATCTGAAGGAATGTATTTTAACAATATTGATTTTATGCTAGTGCCGCCATCTCTTGTATTTTTTACCTGACTTATTGAACTGGTCGTAGAAATAGAAATCTTAATAAATTTTGTTATTTTGATTTATGCACTCTTTAAAGTTACAATAAATGCCCATATTAAATAAGTTACTATAAAATTTAATATAAAATACTAACCTGATAAATCATATCATTCGCTTTACAAGTTACAAAACCAGATGATCCGGCTACATCCAATGAAAATTTATCAGACCATTCTCCTTGTTCTACCCTGACTGATGCTTTTTTCTTTCCAAAGAAATTTTTGGCATTAAATGAAAATAATACAGGCCCTTTAAAAGCTGCAGGATGATGAAGAATATTTAGGTTGTCATCAGAATTCTATTTAAGAAAAACAAAAGTTTTAATTATAGTTTCAAAAATAATTAAAGATACAGTCAAATCCATTTTATTGTATCTAAATGTTTTATATTTTGAAACAGAAAATGTACAAGTCACCTATTATAAAATAGTGAAAGTTGTGAGTATGAAATCTACACTAAGTACTTCTCAACTTAGATATAGCTATTTTTGCAATGAAAAAGGTATCAATATACCAACCTTAATTTAATAAAAAAGTTCTTTATTGTCATATAATGTCAATTTTGTATCTGAGTAATTGCAAATGTTTGATGTCTAGCACCAGCTTTCTCTGTCTTACAATATGGGACGTGTACATTCAGAGAACTTCTTCCTTCTTTTAAAAAGAAAGTTGACAAAAAATAAATTATTAAAATAGTTTGACTGTATAAAGTGCATCAGGTTTAATTATTAAGCAATTTTATGCAACTATACAATTGATATTAATGCAAAAACACATGCAAATTTCGGGAATAATATACCTTTGCAGGACTCCCAGAAGCTTCGTTTTTTTCAGTTTTTTTTGATTTCTGAAAAGGATTAATTGTTAATGATGTATATATTTAAATGACTAAAAATGATGTCACCTTATATGTTCTATAGTTAATGTGTATTTAACATTTAGGTTGGCGCTCACAAACCATTACTAAATTTAGTATTGCTTATATTAGTAGCCATGTTATATATTACAAGGTGAGTACTATAGTACACTGTATAAACAAACAACATTAATATATATGAGATTTGTCTTTTATGTATTTGGCAACCTTGTTTGTGCCAAGCACAATCTAACATTTGCATCATACAGTTTGTCAGTTTGGTTGTGATGCCTGCAAACATCAATGCAATGCACAAACTGATAAAGCAAATCATCAAGTGACTTATCGTAATATTCAGGCATCCTTGCATATACATACATACATACATACATACATACATACATACATATACATGCGTATACATTCAATATTGTATGAACATTAGCTGTGAAACAGCTGGTTGTGTGCTAAATCCTACATCAGTTAACAATCACTCAACAAGCTCATGTCGATTGGTCAAAATAAATGCTCACAAAATATGATCGCAGTGGCTTCAAAAATTGTTTACAACATTGTCACAGGTGACAAATCTTGGATGTATATGTATAAGCCCAAAATTAAATAGTAGTCAATGATCTGGGTCTTCCAAGATGAGCCCAACCCAACTAGTGTCGTTCACACTCAAAGTGCTTCAAAGCAAATGGTCGCCTGTTTTTTTGGAAACACTGGACATATTGTAATTGTTAATTTAGAAAATCATAGAACAGTCAATTCTAAATGGTACATAACCATTGGAGAAATAAGATAAATAAACGTTAGATACCAGATTATTCTACAACATGACAGTGCAAATGTCCACACACAGACACAAACAAGTGGCTTTTTGCCTTCAAAATACCAAATTGATGGATCATTTGCCATATAGTCCTGATTTGGCCACTACCGATTTCTGTTTGTTCCCACACGTGAAGAACAAACTGCACGAACAATGATTTTTGATAACAGAAATGATTGTTGATGCATTCAAAATCCATGTTTCGGAGATACCTGATTTGCTATGGAAAAAATGTTATGAACATTGGTTCCAGAATATTTAAAAATATAACGACCTTCATGGAAACTATTTTAGAAAACAATAAAAAAGTTTCAAACAGTATACATTTGCTTTTACTAGCTCTTCGCAATACATAAAAGGAACCTACGTACAATGTTACTAACAAAAGTAATACTAAGTTTAATGGTTCTCTGTGAGCGCCAACAATATAATTTTAGAATGTAAAAGTTACAAATTTTCATAGGTTATAATATTTTAATAATTTATCAAATTTATTTGTTCACAAAAATTATTGCATTAACACCTCTATACTGTTTTGTATATAAAATCTAAAACTTGTCATGTCATACATTATTTTTGAATTCATAAATTTATAATTTTATTTTTGATTACTAAAAATATTGGATAGCTTAAGCAATCAATTAATCGAAAAAGTCAAAATACCTCTCTCAATAAAATAGAATTTCATAATTTAATCCTTTTGTTGTGCTACATTTGTACTGGTAAGTTTAACACAATGTGTGCATGTCAGCTGCTAACTAAAGAATGTTCATACTTACATTTAATATCACCTTCAAATATATGAGAATTGAATTAAAATCAGACAATTAAAAGTGCCACTTTATTCTTTACATTTTTGGGTGCTTTGTGATTTTCTTGAAAGCAGCTCTAACTTTTCTAAACTTGTATTTGTAGACATTTAATGCCTTTTTATGCAAATTAATCAGTATCTTTGGAAAAATTGGCTAAATTGAGTATACAGAAGTAGCACTAAAGTAAAACAAACTGAACATGATTAATAACTTGAATAGATGACTATAAAAATTATCATTCCCAAAATTAGTTATTTAAAAATCTAAAATACTATATAATCAAGGTATATCACCACATCTCATCTTTGTGAATTCTTAATTAGTAAATCAAAATCAAATAAGATTAAAGAAAGATTATACCAAAATCTGTTTCTTCAAAACATTCCATCTGTTTGAGTTTTTTAATTCAGACATTTCTCGTTTTGTTATTAATAGCATTTCCAATTTATATGCATTCAAACCATACTTAATGTGTACTGATTTTAAAAAAGTGCAATTGTCACATGATTAGCATTGCAATTCTTTGATGGAATCTAACCTAATTAATATTTTATCTTTGTCTTCAGAAGATGAGGATGACAATAATTATAATAAATTTTTAATTTGTTAGCATTCATATTATTTTATAGGTACCTAACCCCAGTATAAATAGAAGCAAACCAAATAATCCGCAAATACTTAGTGCTGTAAAACTTGCTCTAGTGTCGTGGAAGTGTAAACTTTGATCATAAATCGAACAGAAGCTTCGGTGTAGTGCATTATTAAAATTATAAATTAAACACTTAAAATGCACTTACGTCACTTTTGTGTTGGTTAATATGTATAAATCGGAAACCCTATAAATTAATGCCTTTGACTTTTCGCAAAGACTATTTCTCAACTGATTAATTTTATTTTAGCATTTAGATTCGGCAATGATCATCTGATATCTCAAACTAAATACTGTTCTACCTTTCCCTGCTTCTATTATAAATTGTGGAAATGCATGCTGTACATGTTTCATTAAGAGTGCAAAAATCTTAAAACTATATAGGCGATTGGCATTCACTATGTATTGTAAGTTGCCTAAATTTCATCAAATTACGGTAATTCTTGTTTAGGCAATTATTTTCTTGAAAAGCCATTTTGAAAAGAATTTCTGCCACTATTTAAAATTACATAAACAGTACGTCCAAATGACAACTTTGTTTGATCAGTAAAAAACCGTCTATTGGAAAGTTCAATTTCTCGTTTTAAAGCTACTACTGAAGTTTTGACAATTAATTCTACTACTGGAGGATTTTCGTCAAGTGTTTCTATTTTCTTAAACAAAGTAATTGTAAATAATACAAATACTTTTTATTTCAACTGAAACAGTATAGTTTTTAAATAATCCACTATTATATTTTGTCAATTACTGCATATTTTTGATTATTTTATTTTAGTTATGAACCCAATAGTTCGCGATATTGTTGCAGTAATGGAGCTAGGATTGAATGTCAAAACCATATTTGTATAAAAACACAACCCAATTTTTAAAATCGTTTTATTTACATGTACTACCTGCCTTTTAAATTCTAGAAATGTCATACAATTGTTGTGTGCAGCGCTCTTCCGCCACAAGAAAAGCATAAAGATACATACTAATGTTTCTTTAACCATAATACAGATATAACTTCTGTCCGTTTTGAAATTAAACTAAATTGTCAATGCTTACGCCCTCTGTTATTAATGACCAAAAGGATAACAGTTTTTGCACCCTTAAGTATCTAAAGTAAGTTATTTTGCATTTGTTGAGTATACAGTGTGACCAACAGGTATGACCTCTTTTACATAGGTTGCCATAGAAAAATTCATTGACATTGTTGTGTGTGAATACATGCGATTTTAATCAAAATGGATAAATTTCCAATAAATAAACATATTTTTGCAGTAAGTGAGTTTACCAAAAGGAATTCTATTGTTCTAACTCAAACAAATGTAAAAAGATCATCAAAAAAAAACAATTTTGCATTGGGTGAGTGGTTTTAACCTAAGAGGCAATATGAAATCAAAGTTTAAAGGTGGTATTTCAACAATATGCACACCGGAAATATAATGGTTCATAATTTCATTCAAAGAAGTCTACTACGTTCAGCAAAAAGCATGTAGCAATGTTGGAAATGTCTCATACAAGCTCACAAAGAATCCTTTATGGTGACCTACAGTTTCATCCAAGTTGTCCAGAAGTTAAAAGAGAGGGATAAGATCAATAAGATGACATTCTGCAGGCAATTCTTTTAAATTTTGGAAAATGAAAATGAACTTGATTGTTTATTAATGACAAATAAGCTTACTTTCATGTAAATGATTTTGTAAATAAACTCAACCTTTGATATTGGTCATAGGAAAATCCTAAGAACTCCATCAGAAACCGTATCATGATTCAAAAGTGACCATATGGTATGGTGTGGCTTCATGGAATTATTGGACCTTATTTTTTTAAGACAATAATGAAATGGTTAAAGTTAATTCAGACCTTGTACATGTTGGAGCACTTCCTGAGAGCTGAACTTCAAAGGTTAGAACAATATAACAACTAATTTCAACAAGATGGCATGACTACTCATACAACAAGACGTAGCTGAAATATTTTAATGGAATTGTTTCCACGTAAATAAATATGGAGACAAATTGACCACCAAGATCGGCAGATTTAACGATACTTGACTTCTTTTTATGGGGTATTTAAAGGAAAGGGTATATAAAAATTGACCACATACTATCCAAGAATTTAAATAAAACAAGAAATTTGAGGCATAAGTGAAGAGCATTTGATGAGAGTTACGCAAAATTTTAAAAATCATTCAACACCATATCTAGAAGCAAATGCTGGTCATCTAGTAGAAATTATTTATAAGGTTTAAAATTGCATAATATAGAGTTTTAATTACTACAAAGTTGTTTTATTTTATTGATTATTTGTTTTACAATGTTATGAAAAGTGATCATAACTGGTAGTTCACCCGGTATCTATGAGCTGATATTCTTTTCCCATTCTGCATATCTCCTCATGGCATACTGAACTTTGTCAGCCATATATCAATAAGCTCCACATAACATTAATATATGTATTCTTAGTTTGAAATTTAAATGTCAGTTATAAAGTATTCCTTTTATTTTGATGAACTTGAGCATGTAATTTTGATCTTTGCTTTAATTGGTGTAGTATTGTCCATTCTTTCTAAACACTTACAATTTATAATTTTTGTAATATTTGTTGTGATAATTATTACTGCCATTATTTTTGATTGATTCTGAATATCTTTTTTGCTTCCAGGTTCCATCATCCGTATACCACACATTGTTTACAAATAATCTATTTACCTTTATTTTTTCAAAATGTTTAGCTTATGATAGACTGAGAATAAATATTAAAAAATATAGGCAATAGTAGACAATCCTTTTGATTTCTTAACTATATATTGATCTGAATTGATGCAAAGAGATCCCAATATAGACTCTGAATTATCCAAATATCCTTACCATCTAAAGTACAATAATAGTAATTTAAAAAACTAGTTTCATAAGATGGGTTTTATTGCATGAGTCAAGCTTAGAAAACTTGGCAAAGTTACAAGTTTTCTAATAGTCACGAGTGTAATAAAAAATCTTATGAAACGAGCTTTTTATATTTTTTTAATTTGCACATTTTATGCTTTAAAATTAAAAAAATTCTTTATATTTGAATGTATTGGTGAGCTAGAGGATTTTATGTATAGTGTTTTGAGTTGGCAATGTTATGATTAACTGTATCTGTAGAAGTTATAATACATTTTATATAACTATAAAGTATTTATTAAATTGAAAATAAATAATTTAATATTTTACATTTAATAAACAAAAAATGTATATAAATACAATTATTTTTGGAGTTACGCTATATTGTCAGTTTAACGGTATTGGTTAATGTAGTCAACCTCTAAAAATAAAATTTTGAGTGCGTTTTAAGATAATTTAGCACTCAAATGGGTGCTATAATGAGATTTTTATAGATACAAATTAGAAAAAGCATATTTATAATATACGAGCTTCATTCATAATAGTTCGGATAATTGGACAATAAAGAAATTGGTTGCTTAACAAGTGCATAAACAGTACTAGAAGTTATCACATTAGTGTCCAACTGGCTGTTACTTAAAACTGACTGTTATAATTTTAGGGTATTGTTCTAATTAGTGATAATAAATAAAAATTATGAACCAGAAAAATGTTTATTTAAAGAAATATAGAGATGTACTCAAGTGAGTACAATAGAGTTGAGCAGTATCATAGTATGAAAAATTGCAAAGCATTCTCTTTCAATGCATAGAGCTATGTCATATTTTTCACAACTCCAATAAATTCGAGCATGGCAAAGATGATATCAAGTTGTTTTTCTAACCTGTGTGGAAAATGGCCCATACTATTTCTAGCTATACTTGCAGGCACTGAAAGTCTATTGCGAGAAATTAGTTTTTATTTTTGTCAAGCGAATATAATGCATAGCAGGTGAAAGAGTGAAAAGTGATCACCATTTTATTGATTTGATGACCACTTTATATGTATTCATGAAGAACCCCTCCACCCATGCTTTTATTGTAAGTTTGAAATAGATGTGGTTGGTTCATATCAATTTTCCATCTTCGTACTTTTTACCATCGTTTTACTTTAGCTAAAGGTTTATTGTGTCGTGATTATGAATCATTGTGCAAATACTGCTATCTTTCCAGCAAATGAACAGTATTTCGTTGTTTTTATCAAATTAATAATCATAGCTTACCTTTTCCAACATTGCCATTTCTTTTCAAGATTTCAGAAGACCTGCAGTTTAACTTTGAGCTCTTTTTTACATTTTATTCCATTAGACTCAATGAGTAAAAGTACTAAATAGACAAAGTATAGTTGGTATTTGGTGATCTTTAAGCCAGACCTTTATTGTTTTCACTGAATAACAAGGAGCACCATCCCATAGAAAAACAAATGTACTTTTAGCATATTTGCATAAAGGTATTGGTGACGGCAGGCAGCTTGGCAAAATTTCTCTTCCTGACATATGTTCCCACACCATAACTGATTTGAGAAACAACTTTCTTTACCAAACAGTCATTATAATATGCCTCATCTGATATTTGCAAAACTGACTGTCATCTATACAAACATCGAAAATCAAATCATCGCTTTAGATAATTGAACACCACTACTTTTGAGTTTAAAATTTATAGACACTTGGTCATGTCAACCATTTTTTGCTTGCAATTTAATTACTAAAAGTTTTTCTTTGGTCTGTTTGGAAAAATAAAATTCTAAGCAGTAAGCACACATTTAAATTAAACTAATTAGAAAAGTACCTTATAGAACTTATAACCAATTCTTTTAATTGTCATCACATATATTTGTATCAATTGCATCTTTCCACAAAACAGTAAGTCCTTGAATGCCAATTAACTTTTACAATGTTTGTTAATGCTCTTCTATCTGCATTATAAAAACTAGGCTGCTGACTAGTTTTCTTTTTTTTAATGACATTGCCTGTTTTTTATATAGTTTAACAATATTGTGAACTGTCGATCATAGAACACTATGAGTATTAGATATTTGTTACCCAGAGGTATCTTTATTATATAATTAAATGATTGATAAGCAGAAATCTTCACTTACAGATTTACCATTATTGTTATAATGTCAAACAAAACATACATTTGCAATTTATTTTGTTTCTAACAGATTAGATTGGATTAGATATTTTTTGACTTGTCTGAACTATTATGAGTTGGGGTTCATAAATTGTAAAGTATTCAAAAATACTTTATTAATATGTAAGATTTAAAATTTATTTTTTATTTAATATTTTTAATAATTTTAATATTAAGAATTATACTCAGTGACATCATTCTTAAATTAGTAGATGGCCCTAATTATTCAAGCACTGAAAATCATATTACTGTTGTTAATAATATAATGCAAATCTAAAAAGTATGCTTATTCATGCAAATAATTATCATAAAACTCTTAATTATTGTATCTTAACCTATTTAAGGTGGGATCATAGCTAAACTTGTAAAAATTGACATATTTCAATAGTAAATTTTTTCAGTTTTTAAAAATTTACATTAAAATTCTTACATATGTTAAATACATGTTTTAGGATTATGGGAAAGTTTTTTGAAAGCAATAATAATAATTTATTTTTCTACAAAAGAAGTAGTAAATTACTTACTCTTTCCTGTTATTCTGTTAAATGTAAGATCTAAGATTTGCCACAGTGCAAATAAACAAAAAACTTAAGTAATCAAGTAAATTTTTAAAAATAATAAAAATCACTATGTACAAAAATTTTAAAAATATTACTTTTCAAGCTATATGTTATATTTATTGGCTGGTGCCGTCAACAGTAAGTTCCTAAACCATACCAATATCTTTGAAATTAACATAATTGTAAATAATTTTTTAACCATAAAACACATTCACTGTTGAATTACTTTTAGCTCCTAGGCTTTGCACAAAAAAATATTTTACTGTTGTCCCACCTCAAACAGTTTATCAATAACCCAAGCTAATTCTTTTACTGCTAAATTTCAAATTACTTTTTAAAAATACAAATTCACATTCTTAATAAAATCTATATCTCAAACTGATGTCTTAGCTAAAATATCAAGAACTGTAAATTAAATTATATTTGCCATTTTTTTAAAGAATACTTTAAGTAAAATACGGTTTATGATTTTAACAATTACAGGCAAAGGGAGGGCAAACTCAAATATAAGCAATATAGCAAGTGAGCAGAAGCTATACAGGGTGACAATGGAAATAGACTCCCACCTATAGAATTTTTATTTTCAGTCCTATAAAGTTGAGTTTTTCACAATTGACAATACTCATAAATTGCAACTTCTTGACATGTTTAGGTTTTTTCTACAACTTCTGGTTGAACCGGAAATACCAATAATTTTATTTTTTAAATAGAACACCCTATATATTTTTGCATATTTGGATTTAGGAGATCGGTCTGAATTCAAGTTACATCTTATTTGTAATTTTTAAATTTTATTGTTTGATTTAGAGGTTTACAAATATCATACATTTAAACGTAGTGTATTATCACACAAAAAATACAATTTGCTAAATAGTTTCATAATTACATAATTTTCAGGCCTACAAACTTTCGTTTAATGCATTTACAGCCATAAATCATTTTTTTAAAATGGCAATATGGTAGCTCCTTATGACGTTTGAATAGAGCATTTCTTAACATGTAACTTGATACCATACGCTTATGTTTGGAAACATATATGGTTGTAATGTATTGTATTATCACACCAAAAATACGATATTATAATTTAGCAACAAAAACTTTATGTAAAAAATTACAAATAAGGGATAATTTGAACTCAGCCTGATCTCCTAAATCCAAATATGCAAACATACATAGAGTGTTCTATTTAAAAGAAAATAAAATCCTGTACTTCCAGTTCAACCTGAACTTGTAGAAAAAACCTAATAATGTCAAGAAATTTCAATCTATGAGTACTGTCTATTAAAAACTTAACTTTATAGGAGTAAAAATAAAAAGGTTATAGCGAGAGGCTATTTCCATTGTTATCTGTTATCTAAGTAGAAATTTGAACCAGAATAGATTTGAAAACTGAAATTACCAAATTTTTCATAAAAATATAACTAGAATAAAATTTTATAAAGGTTCAAATTTCAGTTCAATAAATTTTTATTTCTGAGAGTTACTAACTGAACTTTAAATGGTAGAAACAATGTTTATAGAAGTTTAGTTTATAATCATAACCAAAAATACAACTGAAGCTAAAAATATAAGCTGATCAAAATCAAAAATTAAAATAAGAAATATTTACAATCGGAATGTAACAGAAAATAAAAAAAGTTTTGATTTTAGTCTCTAATTAGAATAAGGACATTGATCCAAAAGATTGAAGATAGTTTGAATAGTATGCAATAGAATTTTGGCGACTTTTAAAGCTCAACAATAATTTTTTTTAAATGATTTGTACTTGTTACAAATTTTAGATAAGAAGATAGGGTTATCAACTTTAAAAATATTTTATTTCAACAGCAAATCAAACTGTCTTCAATCTTTTTGGATAATAGATTAACCTTACAATAGAGATTCTAAATAATCGGACAGATCTCCCTAAAAGTGATAACATTTATAACTACGTATTTAAATTTTTATTTTCATTCAAATTTAAAAACTCAAAAATTTCAAACTTGGAAAAACTAAACTCAGACCAAAGATTCTTAGTCCATAAACAATTTGCAATCTAACAACCATTTGCACATCCCAACATATTGCTCATCCATAATTTTGAAAAGGTACATTCTGAGTTTTAATTTTTTAAAACTATATTTATGCCAAAAATATTAGGTTTTTATGTAATGTTATTTTATAAAAGAAAGTAAATTTACACAATTTAAATATAAACCTTAACTCTGCAAAATACAAATACTTTTAAAACTACTTAAAATTTATAGCTGTATCATATTAGATAGTGAATTGCATCGTATAAGGGGTAGTTTCCAACCAATAATTGGAAATTCTATGAATAGTCTTATTTTTTGTTTGTGTATGCTCACAATGTATTAGGTCAGAAAAGGTTATATTGAGATTATTTTACATGAGTGAGAAAATGTAGATATTGCAAAGTCTAATAAAGTGTGCTTTGGTTACCAACTGCATACAGAGTGTCCAGGATATAAGGAAAATTAATTTAACACATAAACATAAATACTACTTTTTGCATTACCGACCTGTTTTTATACATTTACCAGCTATGTTGATTGTCACATTCCAATATATTTCTCGAATTATTATAATCGTCATAGTAACATCACAATTATGTTTCGCAACAAGTCTGTTATGGTTCATAACAGTACTAGTAGTGTTATGAAATGAAGAAAAAGTTTGATATCAAATTGTCATAGTTGATTGATAGTTATCGTTACTACAAAAAATAGTGTACGACACATGATCATTAAATGCCTTAGTATAACAGGTCTCAATAGATAGCAAAACTCAATCCCTTGGATCTCGTTTTTCTAACTTTTTCTCAACATGTTATAATGTACTTGCTGATTTTGTATTGTAACAGGGTGTCCAGCGATTCTAACAAAAAAAATTCAAGCACATTTCAACGTTTTCAAGGCAAAATAATTTAAAGATCAAGGTTAGCTCATTTAAGTAAGCGAAACTTTTAAAAATTATATCAAAAGAAACCAGAATCTATTTGAGTGTT
>JAHWXV010051090.1:0-11063 GCA_024586415.1 Phrixothrix hirtus
ACTCAGGAAAACACTCAAATAGATTCTGGTTTCTTTTGATATAATTTTTAAAAGTTTCACTTACTTAAATGAGCTAACCTTGAATTTTAAATTATTTTGCCTTAAAAGCCTTGAAATGTGCTTGAATTTTTTTTGTTAGAATTGGTGGACGCCCTGAATTTCCTCATGTCCATTAAGTAATTTTTTCACTATAATATTTTATATATTTATGTGACAGTGGAATATCTTCATCACTACTAGTTCATTCTTGTTCAGCAAAATACTCCTCTTTTGTGTCCGTGCTGTGAGTTGTGTAGCTTACGTTCTAAATGTTCTTCTTCTGGTAAATTTTTATCATCTTCATTACCACCTACAACATCTTCATCATCATTTTCTCTTCTAACCATTACAGTAACCAGTAATAATATTGTTCCCTAAAAATTACTATTGTAAGAAAAATAAGAAATGGAAAATACATTATTTATTTATTTATTTTGCTTTGCAAAAATTATTTTTTAAAATGTTTTGCTTACCTGTTGGACTTATGGGCTGTAGGTTGAGAAATGCTATTCTAAAATATGTTAAGTAACGTAATATAAAATATTTTTAACTTTTTTTCCTAGAATAAATATTATTAAAAATAAACATGTGTTCCATTCCTCAGGATATGTTAGATGATTACTGCATATCAAGGGCAACAATATTATTGGGATGATGCATATGCTAGGGTTGGAATTAATTCTATAATTGTTAATAATTCAAAAACTATGAGTTTCTAAGAAAAATTCATAAGAAAATTTTCCACTACAGGTCATAAGAAATCAATAGTTTTCGTGATGCATAGTAAATATGTTTTTCTAATGTCAACGTAAAGTTGACATTTTCATAAGGAGTATCAATTTTTCACTTGAGAGCAGCAAAGTAACTTTTTCGCATGTTAAAACATCATATCAGATATGCCATGACTAAATAACATTTAAAACTATAATAAAAGCAGATGATGAAATTTATAGTATAGTTACTAGTCTCTCACGATAACAAATGAACAACTAATTTATTGTTATTTTGTACTAATTAAACATTGATAAATGAAGTTAAATAAATATATAGAATTTGGTAGCAATAATGCGATTGTAGAAAGTCTTGTTTATAATAGAACGCAAAGTGACATTGTCACTTGTGGCAGTCAATTTGCTGTTTTGAGCAACAATATGGAATTTTGAGTTCTTAATCCACAAATAGCTATTATTAATTTAATAAAAGTTTGTCTAATTTTTGAAATGAATTAAAAACAGCTCCTTTGCCTTTTATTTTGTAAATTATGGTTTTTAGATTTTCATAAAATTTATTAAGATCAAATTATATGGCTGTAAATTCAGTGTTTTTCTCTAACCGTTTGTAGTTACATATGTAATTCTATAATCAAAGAATATTCTATAATATTTACATAAGTTTGAATGTCATAACTGGCTGTTTTTAGAAGTTCAGTTTTTATGAAGAGTATACATAAAAATTTTAATGTTACTTAACAAAGAAATACCATTCACCAATCTGTACATAAGAATGAATTACGAAGAGTTTGTTAATTTTCATTTTTTAAACCTAAAAATTTTATTAAATCTACCTTTTCAACTTTCAGGAACAGTCAATAAGTATTTTTTATGTATAGGTGTTTAAATTTAAAAATTAAAATAAGTATTTATTGTAGCTGGGTATCCAACAAGGCCACTTGTTAATTTGATTTAAT
The DNA here is from genome assembly GCA_024586415.1 of Phrixothrix hirtus. Lineage (NCBI taxonomy): Eukaryota > Metazoa > Arthropoda > Insecta > Coleoptera > Phengodidae > Phrixothrix > Phrixothrix hirtus. Next base: position 1,727 of record JAHWXV010051090.1, read on the forward strand.
TTAGAATAATAATTTTATTATTCTATTAGAAAATTTTTAATTGTAGATGAAATTTAGGTAGTTTTTTACAGATGTTATTGTTTTAAAAATATTAAAAGAGCATTTAAAATTATGTGAACAAGTAAATTATTACAGTTTATTCCTAAGCTAAATTGAAAAATATGTAATAAACATCCATTACACCAACAATAATTTGAAGACAAAATACTATGTACACATTAATGTTATTCTAATATGTAAATTCTTTCTCATTCATGAGAATAGAACTAACGTTGACTATATTGTAATATCTTTTATTTAAACTTCAGAAAATGTTTCTTAGTGAAGGGAGTTTTAAATTGTGCAACCCATTTTACATCCTGAAAACCTTTATGACATTTAATTTGTCTTTTATAGTACAAATGCTTAACGAGTATTTTGAATTGCAGTATCATACCTTCCCATGCTATATTTACTGCATGTCCCACATTAATCCAAGATTCATCGAAATACATTATATTTCTTCCTAAAAAGGAAAAATACTTTATCAGTACAAAATAATTTGCTATTATTAAAATACTACGTAGCTATTAAATAAATTAAAAAGCTAGACATACACATAATTAAAGTTTTTAAATAAGGCAAAAATTTACTGTACCTTCTTTTCTAAATATTTTGATATCTCCTAAATATTTGTCTCTATCTATTAAAATCATCTCGTTCAATAAGTATACTCTTTCGTCCTGTTTTATGAAATTTAAAACCCATATGGTGCAGCAGTCTGTGTAAAGTTGCGCATTTAATACTAGGGAGACTATCATCATCATTAACAGCAGCAAGAATGGTGTTCAATGTTGGTAAATTCTGCATATAAAAGATGTACTTTCCGTCGTATAAGAGATTGCATTGTTTCATCATATGTATTGAGATGATAATTCATTTGTGAACCTTTTTTTATGCTGTTGTTTGAGACTTGATAATTGACCTTTCTGTTTTTCTGTATTTATTTTAAATATGCTGCACTGTGAACAACATAAATCTTTACTTGCTTCTTTAACAGTGTTAGTTATATTTGCAGATTTCTTAAAATAATTTAGGCCATTAATGAAGAACTGTTTTTCCCTTCAGCTAAATCTTTTTTCCTGGTGTCGTTTTTTATCTGTAGCCTCCATTCTATATAAAATTAAAACAAAAAATTATTTCATTTAGAAAAATTATTAATACTGAACATGTACTTTATAGTAACTTTACAAAATAATGTGTTCTGAAAAGAACAATTTATTAAAAGTTATTTATAAACAATTTACCATCAGTTAAATACAAAACAGTACTCTGACATTTGATGGTATAAAGCACAAATTTTTCATTGGCAACATAGTAACCGGAAATAAGGATAACTTTATTGGTGATTTATAAAAGATAATAAGAGACACATATATCCCATAAGAGCCCATACTAAATCTTAAACTTGAAATGTCCTATAGTTAAAAATATTTATCTTAAGATGCACCTTACATATCTCTTGTCGGTTAATAAAATGTTTGTTATTATTTAAAAAAATGGTGATGACGCATTTTGCCACACTAAATGAACACTTCTAGGACTGGTATTTCAATTAGTTTTGAAATTTATATATTTTACACCAAGCAAACTGAACCAAAATTAACTTTTAAGAACTAAAAATGTAATTGAATTTCATTTTTGTTTTATTAACTGGGTCAAGCAATCTACCTAACAAATTTGAAATGGTAGAAAATAAATGTTTTTTGTAAAATTGCATTATAATGATAACCAAAACTATAATTATAATCACAACCAAAATTAAAGATTGAAGAAAAAATAATTGATTTATCTCTGATTTTACATTTAACAGATAACATATTAAATTGTTAAGAGTTGATTGCTTTTTTATAATTTTTAGATGTTAAAAATTATATATTTCAAAATTTACTCTATTTTTAGGTTAATAAATACTATGAGGAAGTAATAGTACCTGGTGTTCGATTTCTTTTAATAAAGGTATTTCAAAAAGTTGCTGAAAAATTTGATACAAACAATATTGAGAATAAGAACGAGAAAGTGTATTTTGAATTGATAATCATAATAGAACGTATTTTGAAGAAAAACAGAAGCATAGCAACAGGACTAGAACATTTAATTTATACATGTGTGGCAAAGTTTTTTTTAAGTAATAAAATTTGTATATTTTATTTGGGAAGAATTTTTGAAATATCTAATAAGGACCTTGAATTATTAATTTGTTTTGATGCAAATATAACTAATAGTTCAACTCTAATGGTTATAGAAGCAATAAAAGCAGGACTTGGTTCTTTTGCAAATTTATTGTTTTTTATACATAAATTTGGTAAAATTAAACAATATAAATACATAGAAGACTATCTGAGTTATGATTCCGATGAGAATACTTTGAAACGTATTTCTGAATATATGCGCCATTTCTATGACAAAGGGATTCCAGGAAATACATGTGATCTTCTCGCTAATTTTGTAAATGTAAGTTAAATATTTATATATATATATGCACAAATTAATTTGGTGCCTTTTTTTATGAATCTGAATTGATTGTAAGAAACATCATAGAATTCAATAATAATAACCTTATATCACTTATTTGTTACTTTCTATTGTGATTAAATCTCAATGGTTTTTAGTAATAAGTAGTCGGTGCTATTTTAAATATCTTGCTAGAAATGGCAAACCTATGTTAAAGATAACTTTGTTTGTCATTTTGATAATATGTGGTAAAATTTTGTGGAGTAAAACCATTTAATAGCTTCTTTGCCTTTTTTATTCTAACATCTTTCTCAAATTTGATAAATTGTTAATATCCTTTATTGTTATACCTGAATTCAGAGCAATATCTTCTTAGTTGATATCAATACTTGGTCTAGACCATTTAAGACATGTATTTGATTAATTCTGTATCACTAGTTATAAATTAATATAAAAAGCCATTTTTATGTTTATTAGTCAACAAAATCATCCCCGCAATCTATATATATATATATATATATGATTGATGCATTGAATAAAAACAGCTTTATCTGATCTAAATTTTTCTAGTTAAGATTTTTTCTATTATGTCTAAATTTCCATCACAATTCTGTATGACAGAAGAGCAGATAATTTTAAATGTAAAATGCAATGTTTCAAAATGTGTTTATTTGAGTTTATTTGTTTGGACATTTCTTGTTCAGTCATTGAATTAATTTTAAAACCATTGACAAAGTTTTTGATTATTGGGGTTTTACAAAGGCTTATTCTACACTAATTAATAATTATTTTTAACTTTAGCAGTGTCTAACTCCATATTTAGATTTTGGTATCTATTTGGAGGTGCAAAAAATGAACTACAGAAGATATTTAATACTATTGTGTAAATATAATCTATTATTATTAAATTTTTGTATGTCAAGAGTGAAAAGGCATGTTCATCGTCAATTTTAAACACATAAGACAAGAATATTTTTCACATAGTGTAGTTTTTGAATGGTGCAAATCTTTTAACAATGTGTATCAGACACTACATATAGCAAGACTTGCTACTGGCACAAAGAAAATGGTATTACCTTAGTCGATATACTTGGAGGAGAATACAAATGGATATCAGTGCCTGAAATTGCAAAAATATTGCAAGTTATTGTTAGAAGCATACAAATTGTCATTCACAAGGAACTGATATTTAACAAAATTAGCACTTGTTTTGTACCAAAAGATTTCTTAGAAAGTCTCAGACATTTCCAAACAGAGAGGTGATTTTATGGCACACATTATAACAGCAGATGAGTCTTAGTTATACCATTACATATTTGAAACTAAGCAAGTTGTCATGGAATGATGTCATTCAGGTTCTCTACTACATAAACAATTTAAAACCCAACCATCTGCAGAGAAAGCAGTATTTACAGTGTTCTAAGACATTTTAGGCCCTAATTTTGATGGATTTTTTATTAGATAGAAGGCAATAATGAATATTATATAAAGACTGTTAGTCATGAAATCATCATAGAATTAAGATACAGGAAACTTTGTGCATAATAGATTCTGACACAGCTAAGCAATGAACACAAAGCAAATCCTGTCACTTGTGCTCAGCATACAGCTCTGACCTAGCCCCTTCTGACTATCATCTCTTTACAATTTGAAGATTTATGAGTACATGGCTGGAAAATGCTTTTTGACGATGAAGAATTAAAAATACAGTGTTGAAATGGAAAGAGTAGTTGGCAAGGAAATTCTATGAGGAAGGTATCAAAAATCTTGTTCCTAGGCTCACCAAATATGTGAACATAAACAGCAGTTATGTTGAAAAATAGTTTAATATGTACCTTAACTACTGTGTACGTTTCAAAAACATAAATGTATTTTAAATTTTTAAAAAATAAAAAACTTACTTTCTGGAACCCCTCATAATTAATTTCTGAATCTAAAGAAAATTAATAAATAAAGAGGATTGTTGAACAAAGATATTATTTTTAATAATGGTTGACTACATGCGGCCAATTTAGGAATACAATTACAAATTAGATTGGGAACTCCAAGTTATTGCTTCTTACAGTCTAGACTTGTGCATCTGTGATTTATATCTGTTTTGCCTACTTAAGGAGTACTTGGCTGGCACGAAATTTAAAATAGCTGAATAGGTGATGGATGGATTGCAAACTTGACTCCATAATCAAACAAAAAATTTCTTCATGACAAGCATTCAAAAGTTACCTGAGTATTGGAAGAAATGTATTTCAAAGCAAGTTTGTATTTACCTACTATTTCTTTGGGATATTTGGCCAATTAATAATTTTTATCATATTATTGTAGGTTTAAATAAGAATCATATTAATATTTATTCAATTTATTTATAAAGTTGTAATATTTAAACGTTCCAGTAATTTATACAATCATCAAAAAGATTGGGTAATTAACTAGAAAAAGTGAATCTTATATTAGTTAAATGAATCTATAAAAAAACTATTTCATAGTTACATTATTAAAATAAATATTTTGTATTTACTTATATCAAAAAGTAAAAATTTCATAATCGTTGCATAGTTAAAACAAACAAAAATGATTTTTGAGAAATATGTAGAAGAAAATTAAAAATTACATTTGAAATAAAATATGTTCTACGTGTTCTAATAAAGACCAATATAATTTCTTTCTATAGTTGTGCCTCACGTTTTTTTAAAAAATAATAGTTCATAAACTGAAAATGATTAAAAAATTATAAACTAAAATTTAATAATGTAATTAGAGTGAGTATATTTAATAGTGAAGCATTAAGGTCATTGAAATGATGAAAATTATAACAATTGTCACTTCATAGATGGCGTTATAATCATAAATGAAACTAACTTAATTCCAAATGTATATTTGTAGGTTATGTTTACTGTTTACATGAACATTTGTAATTTGCAAATTGCATTTCAAATTTTCAATTTTTGTATGTAATTAATTTATTTCTATTTACTTTTTCATTAATAGTCATTATGATAAATTTATATTAATGGCTTATTTCCACAGTGGATATAAAGTAGAAAACAATTCTGTTTACTTAATTTGAAGTTTTATTTCAATGCTATTTAAAAGTGAAAACAAGAATTTTTTATTAACATAAAAAAAGCAGTTTATGCAATATAAAATATAGAACATAACAAAATAAGCCCAGTTTTTTATAAAATTTAACATTTAATATTTTAAAGATATATTGTTAGGTTTGTTAATATGATATAATGCTAAAAGCAAAAGAATTTTAACCATTTACAAAGCAACAACTTGAAACATGTTTTTGATATTGCTATATTTAATGCTTAATACCTTTAATTTACGAATTTATAAAAATTAAGGTTAACTTGTTTTGATTTCTGGATATTTCTTCAATTTACCAATGGATGGTGCACATATATATTTGACCTTAATGCTTCATTGTGTAAAAAACACACTGTACTCTAATAATAAAAAACTATAAAAGTTAAAAAAGAATTTATATTTAAACCTCCATTATAACATTTTTTAAATGGCTGAAATCCCAAAGAAATAATAATTGAAATCTAATTATTTATTAGGCAAAGGAAAGAAAATAAATGAAAATAAAAAACCCTCTATACATTGTCTAGCAATTTCAAAATGAGGGCATTGTTTTGAAAAATAATGTGTTTTATTATTTTTGTATTATTGTAATTGTTATTAGAATAAAAATTCAAGTCAAATCTATACTCACCTCCTATTATGATAACTATTTACAATTGAAAAGCTTGATTAGAGTTTTCTGATCAAATAAATCAAATCACAAAATGATTGTGATTCAAAAATGTGAGGAGATTCATGGTTATGATTGCCTAATATTGTGAACCAAGGATAAATCATATTCAAAAGAATGTATAGTTTAAAAATTATTGTGTTTAATTATCATTAATAATTATACAGTATGATAAAAATGCTTATTACTTTAACAAATTTACAAAAATGAAGGAAATAGTTAAATTTGGAATATTGATAAAAAATACATCTAATTAAAGGCATTAAATTAATTCATACTAGCTAACACATAATTTCTAAACAATTGATATATTTTAGGTGTCGAAGTTATCTTTGTTTCAATCATTGAGATTTACATATCACGAAATTCAAACATTATTTGTAGAACCTCTGACTGATCCAACAGTAGATGTTTTAATAAAAGAAGAAATATTCAATTTAATTATCGTATGCCTAAAGGAACAAGGAAGTATGATTGCTGCCTTTTTTGGTATTCCCCCAATGGTTCAATCTCCTAATTTTTCTATGAACGAATTTATAATGAAACATATAAAATCACTGAATACGGTATGTTTTATTGTTTACTAATTATTTTTAATCTAAATATTAAGCATTAATTTAAATTAGATAACTTAATTTTATTAATTATTATCATGTACAACTTTAATTTCTATTATAATGTTAGAACAGTTAACTTTATGTGAATCTTTTTCGCATAGCCTGTATAATATTAAAACTTGAAATCTTTGCTAGAAGGAAACTTATATGATGTTTTTGACAAATTTTGATCATTTTAAACATAATTGTAGATAATTATGATAATAATTAAAGAATTTCACATAAAATGGTGAAACTCGTGTCAGTCTTAAAAGTTTAGGATTCTTCCCTTCACACAATACTATGTCCTGAAAAGGAATTACAAATGGTACAATTATATATGTAAACAATTGCTCATGCAATTATTGCTTATCGTCTCAAGCATTTCATTATTAAATATGCAAAACTACATGTTGATCATTATAGTGGAGCTCAAGCTAGACATGCATTTTCAATGTACTCTGCACAATCCCAACTACTTTAAAATTTTGTTTAAAAATAAATATTTACATATTATTAATTGTTTTCATTTCACCATGACAACTTTTAGCCATAACAGTTAATGTACCAACAAGACAAAAAAATTAGCTAGTATATCTATTAGAAAAAAGAGAGATTTCTGCAATCAAATTTAAACAAATTTATAATAAATATGTATCATCATAAGACTTCGGTATTAATAAACACAAAATCATGATCAACAAGGAACTTAAATTGTAAACAAATACATAAAGATGTTTTAAACTGTAAAGACCTGCTTAGTCATTCTGCACAATTGATCATGATGCATTTATACCATGTTTACTGTAGTACATACCATATTGTGGTTTGCACAGAGTGACATCATCAAAGTGGATCTTTATATTTTCAAACATTCTTACCTAAACACAGTTTCACAAGATCTGCATAAGCAAAACAAATAAATCATTCTAGCAGCTATTTCAAAGTAAAATAAACGAAGATATGGTAAACACTTATTGTAGAAACAGCCAAAATCAATAACAAAAACCAATAACAAATTTTAAAAAAAATGCAATGATGAATATGATTCTTCCGCAGAAATTAGAGAAATTATTAATGAAAAAAATAATAATGGTGTAGAACTAACAAATCAAATTATTTTGTTCATTTATGCAATATTTCAAATTGTAGTATTTGATTATAAAGTTTTAGATTATAAATTGAATAGGTGACCTGTGAAGCAAAAAACAATAAAACAACATATATAAATTGTCAAATAAAAGATCACTTCTTTATTTCTATATTTTGACCTCTATATGGATTTTGTTTGGAATTTTTGTTGATTTGAGGTAGTGGGTCAAATTTTAGAAAAATAGAATTTATTTAAATACTCAACATTTCGCCAACACAGTTGGCATCATCAGGAGATTTATATGTTTGAAGAACGTATTCTTTTCGTAGTTGTTAAAGTAGAAAGTCATAAGAAAATGCCAACTCATAATCAAAGTACAACTCAATCTATAGTAATAGTGCAAGGTACTGTCATTGGAAGAATTGAAAAGTTTTCCTTAAAAGATGGAAATTGGAAGTTTTGGGTGGAAAGATTAAGAGAATTTTTTATTGTAAATGATACTAAGAATATAAAGGAAATACCAATATTATTAACTAATCGGATAAGAAGGTTATTCTACAGATTTATGTACACCAACCATTTCCTTTAGATTACTCTTTGGATGAACTGGTTAACTTAATAAGTAGGGGTAATAGGCCAGTTTCAGCACCTCACCTCCTCACCTCTAGCATTATAGTCTTGTAATATAGCTATCTCTCTCTAACACATGTGCTTATATGGCTCTATCTCGCTTCATGCAAGCATGTTACCTATCCCAGAGGGAGAAAGTCACTAGATTTAGTTATAAAACCAGATTCTAGGGGAGTTTCGAATTAAGTATGATGCTAGAGTTAGAGGGAAATTTGAAAAATATCTAACCCACAAAATTGAGGAAAATGACGGTCTTCGATACAACTGCGAGGTTTGCAAGCTCATCTTAACAATGCATCTAGGCCATTTTCGATTCTTCGTAAAGGAACACACAACTTCATGTTAGCTATTTTCAATGTATCAAAGGAACAACAGGCTAGATGCGGTATAAACTGGGGTTTGAATCACGTCCCCGAACATCTTAATTAGGAACTACTTTTCTAATCCGCCGCGTAGTACTACAAATATGATACATTCACCCTCCACGCCTCAGGCAAGACATTTTCGAATTATACTGCAATGCATTGTGGGAAATCTGACAGCAGTATATAAGGAGGCAAGACAGCACGACCACCTCATTTCGTATTCGAAGTTTGTGCTGACAAGTTCAAATTCAAAATGTTTCCATGTGAATCTTGTGATAGACAGTTTTCTCAGAAAGATAATTTGTTAAGACATCAGCAAGGTTATTGCAAATCAATAGCCAATTTGTGTGAAGTATGTGGAATTATTTTCACCAGCCAGGGGCATTTCGAAAAACATCAG
>JAHWXV010051105.1:0-11594 GCA_024586415.1 Phrixothrix hirtus
GCCTGTTTTTGTGCTTCGGTCAAATTATGCGGAATCCATCGGGAACAGATTTTTCTCACGGCGAAATGTTGATGCAAAATCGAATGTATTGCAGTCTGCAAGATACCAAGGGATGCCTATATCTCACGGTATGTGACATGCTGATCTTCTTGGATCATATTGCGCACAGTATCGATGTTTGTTTGAATCACAACCGATTTTGTTCGACCTTCACGAGATTCATCACTGACGTACGCACGACTACGACGAAATTCTGCAAACTAATTGTATGGTGCTTCATTTCCAAAAGCTAAACGAAGCTACTCTAAGCATTGCTGCTGAGTTAGACCTTTAAAAAAATCGTATAAAATCATCCAACGAAAACCTTCACGAGTAATTTCCATTTTCGCATAAAATTACTTTCTTTAAACGCGCACTGTAAACAAACTACTCTGTAAAATTTCTAAACCGCCACGGATTTTACAATACAAAATGTCAGATTTTACGAATATGGCAATACCTTATTACACTAGCCACATCTAGTGGTCATTTGTAACAATATAGAAGGCAACCTTCGTAATACTTGTTGTGGTCAAAATTCAAACCCTAAAAGAAATAGAAACAAGCAGTTCAAAATTTTTTAGGAATTGTTGCTGATATTTACTTAAAATAGCGAAACGGATTCTTGTAAACTTAAAAAAAATTGTCGGCTTAGTTTTAAAACAAATTAGGTTGTATATACATATGTAAATACATATGTATCTATGATTCAAAAAATTAATAGAAGACGATAGTAGATGGAGATATATGTCCCTGTGACACCATTCCACCTCTGGTAATTGCTTTCTAATTGATTTTTAATGACTCGCCTGCAGCAAAGCACACATATTTATATATATATATAGCGTGCGTCAAAATTGATATGAATGCTGCGTTAAAATAAATATATAGAGTGCGTCAAAATAAATATGCAGAGTGCGGCAAAATAAATTGCGGATTGAATCAAAATGTCGGATTTAACGCGGTGGCCATCTTGCAATTCTAGGGGAAAGTTGGGGTTTGTAGCGCAGAATCCAGGGAATTTCTCCGGATATTGGTGAGAATATTTTAATTTGAGTGAAATCCATTTTTTTTGTTAGCCATCTTTGATTTCTAGGGATTTTTCCGTATTCTTGATGATGGTTTACAAATTCGCGGACGAAACGTGGTGTATGCGGCTATTAATAGATGACCATCCACTATATTGATCTTTGAATTTGAACGCCATGTATATTATGTTGTTTACACCTTTCACTTCCAATTCCGGAAATGTCCGTGGTGGAGTACCAATTAAACAAGTACACTTTCTAGAGGTCCCTTTTTGGCTTCATTTTTAAACAAAGAAAATACCGGGTTTAAAAAGGTATAATTTTCATGAAGCTCCTTTTGGGCTGAACTATAAACAAAGGTGTTTACACCTTTCAATAGCAAAATTATAAATCATCTGGAGATTATGTAATATCTAATATTTATATACTAATTATTTGGTATTTGAGATTAGTTAAGATATAATATATATATATCAAATAATTTAAGAACGGTTTTACTTTTCTTTATCTGTTAAATCTGCTGTAAGGTTGTACTATAAGTTTATTAATGGTAATAGATTTATAGTAGTAATTTAATCGCATTATGTAATTCACTTCAAAAATTTTTCATTTAATATACCGTAAGGGTGCAAATTTTCTAATTAAACCTACAACAGCCTTGTATTTGATGTAAAACGTTTTATAGACCGTAGGTTTATTTAATTAATGCTAACAGACTTAAAGACATATTATTGAATGTACGCAGATTCTTTGATTCTTATTTGTATGCTTATTTGGCAATACAAGTGAATGCATATATAAGGACACCCAATTTAGATATACTCATTTGCTAGTTTAAAATTACCAATATAAGATATTTCGGAATATTTAAATTATAATATATTGGATATTTATGAAATTATTTGTGATCTTTAATTATAAAATTATTAAACATTTTTTAAAGGAATATTAACTTCAACTATACAAGTGAATGGATAATTCTAAAGTAATGTCAATATTGCCTACGGCAATGCGTACAGCCATTTCACTCAATCATAGACGGGAACGGGAATGCATCTCGCTTTAAATTTAGTTAACAAATGTGAAAGGTCGTTTGCAAATTCCCCTATATATAATCGGTTCTTAAGTGCATTTATTCCCATTGTTATATTGGATTTCAATTGTAACACGTTCTTCCAAGTTTGCTGTAGTGTCTGAGCTAAATCTATTTTTGGTAAGTACATTTTCCTTAATTATATTGGAATTGCATTTAAACTTTGTATTATTGGTTATTCTACCACATTAGCTAACTTCGAATTGTATTTAAATTTTGTATTAATAAATCTACTTTAAGTAGTATAGCAAAGCCGGTCCCCCAGCGAAAGTGGGCCCTAAGATGACAGTGGAGTTTTTTGAGGGATACAGCCCTAGATGTTGAAGTAGGACGAATCCTTGGGTGTAGAAATTGGCCCTGGGGCTTCGCCCCAGTGGCACAAAAGGGGGATCCGTTATTTAAAAGGTGAATGTATACGCCACCTATGGGTGTAGTTATGATCTAGGTTGTGTTTGGGCCTTGGCTAAGTTTAAATATGGCGGTAAATTCAAATTAAAAATGTGGGCCTTGGCCAAGTTTAAATATGGCGGTAAATTCAATTTCAAGATGTAGGTTGTGTATGGGCCTTTGGGGGGGGTTTATATTTTAAAGTTTGGATATGGCGGCAAATTCAAAATTCGGCATTTAGATCTTTGGAAATTAAAGTTTGGATTCAATAATTTTGTACATACTTACATACATATGTATGTCTGTGTGTATGTATATTCTCTAAATGATTATGCTACAATATATGTTTTAACTTGAGAAAAGAAATCAAAAACGGAGTCACTAAGGGCCCCCCGGCTAAAATTCAGAATGCATTGGGGACTTGTAGAATTTATTTGAATATTTAAATACATATGTACGTATGTATTTGTTATTATATCTAAATTCAAAATTCGAATTTAACTTGAGAAAAAACATGATGGTGTCATACGCCCCACTTTGAAAATAATTTTTTTGTAAAAAATTACTTTGTGGAAAAAACGACTTTATTCTGTAGATTTAATTATTCATTTAATTGAAACAAGGTATGCATATTAATAATAGAGAACTAGAGGAAGTGATAAGCGCTATCAATGTTGCATGAATGTATGTAATTTATAACTTAGAAATATATTCATTTCTGTTATCTAAAAAGCAAATTTTTAACAGCCTTAATCATCACTATAATCTATTTTTATATCGAAAAATGATTCTAGCACGCACCAAAATCGTTTTAAATCCAAAATAATAAAATTATTAGATAAATTCCGAGCAGTAAGTGTCCCTTGAAGGAATGCTCCGCATAGTAACTTGGCTTCATTATATTTAAAGGCTATCATAAGAGATTCCCTAGATGTATGTTTAAAATCGATTCTACAGATTTTATCTTCGTTACTGGCATAGTTCTCAGCATCCTTCTTTAACGCTCTAAATCTCTCCTTAAGTTTTTTAACAGCAGAAGTTTATCTACGTACGGTTGAGATTGCGGAGGCAAAGGCCAATTTAATTTATTATAAAATGACATTAGTTTTGATTCAGATCGAAGTTTTATAATAATTTTCTGTGCGATGCAGTTACATTTACAATAAGAGAATGATTTGCACTGTCCGCAGGCCAATCCGTCAACTTGATAACGAGATGCCTCACAACACTTCTTCTCACAGCAATACATGTTTTTGGGAAGGTATCTATTTATTTTAGTTACGCAGACACACAACTAATGTACAAATTAAAAAAGATAGTTACGGTTAAAGTGAAAATGTAAAACTAAACTGAATCTTTCTATATATTCTATTCTTGCACCAATAAACGTTAAGATATGTAACATATGTAACTATTCAAGTTGGTACGATACTAAAACATTAACTTTAAAAGTACTTGTGCTTCGGTTTATATGTAATCATATGGGAAAACGTAAGTTTTCACCGAGAATTGTAAAATTTGCATGTATTCTTATGGCAAAGTAGGACAAACTGGAGGAGTGGGGGTGACTAAGGTGGGTACCCATACTATTCATTTTTCCCCGCTCTTCTGTCGTCGGTACGTGCATATTGATATGAACCAGCTAGTTTTGCAGCAAACAAGTTAGTGTAGCGTTGTCGAAAGAAAAATAAAAGATGGAATATTATTGTTGCGAGTTGAAGTGTTTTCCCCAGCCTCGTGACCAGATTGATGAGCTGGCTTGCACAAAATGCGAAATCTTTTCGTATTGTCGGTGCAAATACGTAACCTATGGAACTAAAATGACAGCAGAAAGAAAAAAACAAATGTAATGATGGTGATGTTGAAGAAATGGTCACCTCCAACTGCATGGAGAGTGAATCTGAAAACGAAGAAGAAGATGAATCTCGCCCCGACCTGAATGATCAAAATGTTAATTATAGTTGGGCTGACTTTTGGGCTTTGAAAGAGCTGCTCCGGAAGACTCTAAATGCGGTAACAGCAAATACCTCGAGCTTGAAGGTGAAACCGCAAATTTTAGCTGGGCCAATTCCGAAGGTGTTGTGCGGGAAGAAGGCAAATTTTTAGTTTTACATTGTCATTCATATCTTTAATGCAATAATGCTTGTAGAAAAAGCTGACACAAATCTAATAGCAGTATGGTCGGCGTTCATTTATGACAACATTCTTCGGTAAGTAGGATGCGAACTAAGAGATAATTTTGACTCTGAAGTACGTAAAGTTACTTAAGGTGTTGAGAAAGATGCCTTTCTTTCAACATCAACGAATGGAACAGGTTTTCTTCCATTAAAACTGAACAGTTTGTTCGAAATCTTCAAATGGAGGAATACCACGTAGGCTACGGAATTACAATCTACCTATATACACATTTTAAAGGCGAAAAAATCATGAGAATACTTCAAAGGAGCAACATTATTCAGTTTTCCGAGAATGGCATAAAATCATTATTCAACATTAGAGATGAAGTAAACCAAAAAATGAGTTTTCCTAATCGACATGAAAACAACTGGAATTATGATCTGTTCGTAGAAAAGGTAGCCAAAATTCTTCGTAACGAGGTCCTACGCGATGAAGCGAGCATATTATCTAAAAGTAGATTTCTAGCGCAAAACTTGGATTTTATATCGCTGAATAATAATAAAGACTTTACGTTTATAGCTAAGATTGTTAATATTTTCCCTAAAATATTTGTAAAAAATGTCATGTTGTAAAGGGACAAACTGGAGATGGAGTTGCTGTTTCTTCGAAAGGCAGAAAACAATTGAACAAGTTGCTTCCGTTGACGTTATTATTATTTCTGGATTTAAACCCATTTTCCTTTTTCAATTCTAAACGAACGGAAAAGTTTTCGTTACCGAAATCTACATGTTCACCACGCTTATCTACTAAATTTATTGTGATATTACTAATAGGGCCTGTGTTCACTTACAAAGGGTTGAATTAGCGGGAACTTTGTTTAATCTAAGACCAGGTGGCACTTAAATGTCTATTACGCTCCGCGTCTACACTCCTTCATTATGTTGTGATCGAAATGGATGTTGGCGTGTCTTAGAATTTTTACATCCAAATTAGAAGAGTGTTTCAGATTTGTATCGAGCACTTTAACAGTGAAACCTAACTTAGGAATAATGCTTCCAGACTGTGTGAAATCGATCGAATATTTGCTTTTTACTACACACTTAAGAGTACTATTGCTAGCTCTCAATTGAAATATGTCTTTAGCATTAAACAACGATGGAGTAGCACTCTTAGTTACACCTAAGGAATCAGACACACGTTTAAGAAATGATTTTTGTGAGTAATCATTTATTTCATCAATTTCGTAGGCACCATGTGGAATTGAAATTTTTTCAAGCTCTTTTGGATTAGTTGCCGTGGTTTCATAAAAATGAAGCCTATCACTAGCGTGATAAATGTTGTGTATAGAGTTGCAACCGAAGAATCCAATCAAGGCTCAAACTTGCTTATAGCCTAAATAAAATTCAATCGGTGGATAAAAATCATAGATGGAGTGTTCCCCGTCCCCTCTAAACTGAACGTATTCTACATGATAACTAAGGATTTATTTAAGATTCCAGCTTATAATACAACATGAGACAGGAGTGGCAGCAGATGACTGTGTTAAACTCTTGTATCCTTTTATAGTTGTAGTAAATTTTACATTCGTGAAAATAGTCAACAATCTCCTTATGTGGACTTATACTTCCAAAAATATCAAAATAAAAAAACATTTCGACCTATTTTCTTATAACAAACCCAGTGCGTCCCTTGATTCTCTGTTTTACCCAAGTTTATAGTACCTGCCTCAATAACTCCTGATGTTTTAGGTAAAAAACCGGGCATAAATGCAGCTTGAAAATTCGGCACATCATTTGTGTATTTCCAGAGTTCAACATCGGTTAGAGGTCTCTCAGGCAAATTCACAAGTTTTTTGAGTATGTATAAGGTCACAGGTACAGAGCACCCCCCCTTTTTGTATGGTTTCAGTTATAGTCCGGCTCCTTTCTTTTCTATAGCAACTGCCTTCATCGTTTTATTTTGTTTACTGGTTTCTGCTTGAAGTTTTCTAGCAGCACTTGCATCATTCACAGCTTTTACGATACCAGCTGCGCCACCGCTTAATGGCTCAACGCTGAGAGACCGGCAAAGAATGGAATTAGCGTAATAACTACTCCTGTTTTAGATAGAGGTATCGCACTAGGTATTTTAGCTTTTTTCCTTCCGCCCGCAGCGCGAATGGCTGAACGAGCCATCACTAATGCTAGATTTATTATATTCAAAACAATTCCACCACCAAATACATCTTTGTTCCTCCTAACGTCAGCACTCTTCAGGGCAACTTTTATGTCCTTCAAAGTATCAGATTGTCTTTTATTGGATTTTGAAAATTCCATACCTAGTTTACGTTTAATCTGCATTGCTCTAGCTACAGATAGCGCTGCTAATATCTCTGCTGGTGAAGCGTACTTTAATTTAATTCTGCCCCAAGCCTTTTCTTGTAATATTTTATCAGCCTGATGTCGATTATGTAAATGCTTGATATATTTATATGCAATACCGTGAACATTACAGGCAGCATCTAGCTGACTCTTACCAGGATCATCACGCGCCAGACATTTCTTTAATTTTACCCGGGTCACAATAAATGTATCCGGGAAGATGCATCTCAATAGGCATTGTTACTCCTTCAGCCTGACGATGAGTTATGATCTGCTTTTATTTATTGCTCATATTTGTATCGCTAAAGACAACGAAGGTTAAAGGATTACAATTGAAGCATTTTTATTTATCATTTTGACCAACAACATATTTATTCTACAAATAACAAACATTCACTAAAGCACAAATAGAAGACGATTTCGAATGAAACATGCATGCAGGTTCAGCTGCAGTTAATGCCGGTTGTTCAAGTTCAATAATCCGTTGGGAAATGATTTGCCGTAGATAGTTTGCTTTTTCACCTCCATCTCGGACTAAACGCTGGAGGATGTTTGGGAGGGCGGATGCTAGTGTAAATCCTTCGGACCAATCAATGCAGTGGTGATTACGTTGCAACCATCTCGCATGTTTTTTGAATTCAAGTGTCAACTTGGACATTTCATAAGGCGGCTTGAACATACAATGTGATATTCAGTCGCCACTATAAACAGCTAGCTCCTTAGGTATAAAATCGGTTTTGAATGCTACAAATCCTTGCACATCAATTACTATTTTCATGATTCCGCAAGAACTAACAAACACTTCGGAACTACACTGCATCTGACGAAATCATTCGCAAATGCTACTTATATAGATTGAATCCATATAGAAAAGTAATTAAAACGTTTATTTATTTTACAAATTAATATGTGCTTATATAATAGCTTTTAACCTATGCAAATACCTATCAACATTGTCTAACTCACTATAACTTTCATAACTAACAAAGTTTTTGAATTCATGTACTAATTCCATAAGCACCACATCTTGCGAAAAGTCTTCACGTAACAGTCTCTAAATAACACCGATCACATTTCCAACATAATCGCAACTATCAGTGATCGTATCGACGACCGTGTTTCTTAATTTTTCAAAATTGCATTTGTAGTTTTCCATCACGCTCAAATTAGCCAGTAACAAATTGTCCATTTCTAATAAATCCTCTAGAGCATTGCAACTAATCCATAATTCCAAATTACATTGCTCGGGAGTTTTAGATACAAATTTAAAACAATCACTGCCATGAATTTGATGCGTGTAAATCAAATATTCCGCTATTTCTAACCTATCCTCGACTTTTTGCGTAAGCAGCGTGTCTCTCGTGGGTGATGAATGTTTCAGAGGATTCTGTTGAAAACCGAATACCTTTATCAATGTACTGTTTTAAAATCTATATACTCGGCCTAAAGTTTGAAAATGGATCAATTCCCATGCATAGATGCTTGAATCCGCTACGATTTAATGGCAATAACGTTTCCTCGAGCAAATAACGTTTTTCGCGTAGCATAGCAATTTTACTTTTCTGAGCATGTTCTTCCATTCCGGAGGGCTAATGCGCCTGTATTTTATGACGTCATGTGGGTCTTCAACGATAATAAGTGGATAGTCTCAGGCAATATCATATAAGGGTACAGCATCCTATTCAAAATTCCTCAAGTCATCGTATGTAATTTTGCAATAAGGCGAGAGTGATAACTTGGGGTTGCACAATTTTTGCAAGATTATAGCAAAATATTAGCATATGGAAACTAGCATTTACTACTTAACTTATATTTAACGTAATGCTAGTTAGCTCACCTGATTTGAATTTTCTTCTTTTGATACGGAATTGATTTTATTTCGTACTTCAAGTAGATGTTTCTAGAATTAAAAAATATATTTAATTATATTTCCTACAGTACATTATTCATATTTAAATTTACAAAATTAATAAATATGCTCTATAGTAAACTAGAATATCTATAAATGTATACTTACAAATAATTATCAAAATACAAATATTCAACGTATACAATATTACGTGCACCCTTGACTCCAGACTGGAAGTGAATAGAAGTTGTTTACGGAAAAATACCTATAAATTAAAGATAGCCGACAAAAATGACTGGATTTTCCCCAATTTCAAATATTCCTGCCATAAAAGTAAAGATGGCGACCGCTAAAATCTGATATGGTCACCAAAATTCAAATATTCCCGCCAAAATTCAGGGAAATTCCCTAGATTCCGTGCTAAAAGTGCTTATATTTCTCCGCCATTTTGATTCAATCCGCCATTTATTTTGCCGCACTTTGGATATTTATTTTGACGCACCCCGTATATTTCTTTTAACGCACCATGTGTATCAATTTTGACGCACCCTGTATATATATTTTGCCGCAAGCGGGCCATTAAAAATCAATTAAATAGCAATTATCGTAGGAGGCATGGTGTCACAGAATTATCTATCTCCATCTACTGACGATAGAATTATAAACTGTACCTAAATTCAAAATTTCTTTAAAAGTCTGTATTTACGAAATTCTATAATTACAAGATATTAAATTAAATAAACAACTGTCGGGCTGTTTTTAAAATCTCAGTTCCTGTACATTTAATAGGAAACGCATTTTGTCATTTTACACATCAGCGTGAATTAATCCTAAGTAATTTGGGTAGCTTACTAGTATAAGAGAAACAGAATTGCTGAGGTGACAAACAAAAATTCTTAGCCAGTAATTGCTTCGTCAGCTATGCATGGATATATTATGTACAACATAAATAATTTGAATTTTCTCTTAAAATAGGGTGTGCTTAACAAGATTCATAAACGTATTTCCATTATTATATGTATATATGTATGTGTTCCTGAAGGTTATTGATACTTGCTGATTAGGTTAGAAACAAAATTGATATTTTTATTATACACGTATACCTATCTCGACTCAAAATGAAATATGTAGGTGCTAACATATTCTTTGATGGAAGTTATTACAGTATTCATAAATTCAATTATGTAGATATGTGTGTTAAATAGTTTTGCTTGAGAATTGCACATTATTAAATGTCATTTATATAATACGAAATGGACAGTGATATTATAACTACTATTGGTTTAAACCTAATTCTGTTCTGTAAAATACGAAGACGTGATGCACAAAACAAAAAAGAATGTGGGTAAAAATTGGTTTAGAAATAGAGAAAGTGTCGGAATTGTCAATAATTTATTGCGGGAATATGACAAAATCACGTATTGTAAAGAAATTGTGTAAACACATACATACATAGGTAAATACCTAAACGTTATCCTATAAGTACATATGTATATTCCTAAGTACACGTATTGTATCTTAAAATTATGTTACGGACCTATGCGATAACGTTAAATCAAATTATTTTGACAATGGAATTACCTAAAATAAAAATTATGGTGATATTTTACAATATAACCTTTTTGATATAACTACGTAAACAAAAAGTTTAACATCTACATAAATCATCTTAACCACAAAACTTAAATACCTTAATTTTATAAACTTTAAGGACCTCAAATAATGCACTGAAAGTTGTATCAAAAGTTTCAATCAAATCAATAGTTTTTGCTGCGGCTGCAACATCAGTGGATGTTGTTCACACTACTCAATATTTAAGGCTGCGCGCAACAAATAAACTCGCCAGCAACCGGGCTGCATACGCTACTTTTTGGATTGCATGGATGTTCACAGATCTTGCAATCTAAGTTGCGCAGTTTTTTAACTATCATTGCAGTAAAAGTAGCCGTATGGGAACTTAGCTTTAGTTATTTGTTTGTATGTTGCGGAATCGTTGAGATAATCACTGTTCATTTTATTCTCAGAATTGTGCTTTGAATTTATACATACACCTTTAAATCGGACCTCTGGGAGACGTCGCTGCCGCTTTCAGTAGGTAAGGCGGCGGTTTGGCCTGGGAAAATTTTAAGGACCGTGGGAACGTTTTCTACGTGGGTGGTCCGGATAATTGTAAAGACAGTGGGAAGATTCTGGAGACCGTGGGAAAATTTCAGAGAGGGTGGGAACTTTTCTATGCCAGCGGCCTGCTCAGTATTTATTCGAAACCTTCTATTAGGACTCTATTCCACGTACAGCGCACCTTCTATCAGAACTTCGCCCCTATGAGGGGACCCTCTTGAATCATACATACAGATCGCAGATCACGCTCAAGCGACACCAAGGCAAGGTATGCAAGCTTGGCTAACGGAGGCATCTAACGTGATCTACTACCCTAGTAAGGGCCCCCATATGTATGTTTCAAGGAGAGAGCCTGCGTAACTTCCACCCAGGTCTGTGGTTCTTGGAGAGCTGGAGGTATAACGACCCCGATCTCCCTTCATGCTGGAACGAAACTAGTTAATTGTTTTTAAAATGTTTATTCAGACTCGATAAAATTAGGTTAATTATATTTATGTATACCTATTTAGCAATTTATTTAAATATTTTATTTACCAAAACACTAACAAAAGAACGTTTATATTTATGTTAATAGCAGTAACCAGCAGTACGAGATTCTAATA
>JAHWXV010051187.1:0-14491 GCA_024586415.1 Phrixothrix hirtus
ATTACTTTTTTAAGAAAAGTTAAAATTGCCGAAACAATTGTTAATTTAAATAAAAAATATAAATTTGGGTGAAGACCATTTAAATTATTAGATTAATTCTTTGGGAACTTGAGAATGAAGGCTATGTACCTCACCAAACGAATATGATGGTTGACGTATTGCTCAGGCTACTTTTCACACTTATGATGTTGTAATCTATGACAATTGAACCCTTAACTTTTTGCCCGGGAATACATCAAGGCACAGGTACAAGATACAACTGTTGCTGACACTTATATCCGATCTGTGCCGAGTGTGAAGAAGTGGCTTACTTACGTGCGTCCACTGTTTCATCAATCATTAAATATATTGTTTTGGGAAAATGGATGCGGCTTTTGAATCACCCAGTATTAGAATTATTTGTGCCCAGAGTAAGTTTTCGAGATTTTATTAATCCCATATTTTTAGTGAACCTTCCTTATTATAATTTATAATTGCAACTCATAGTACGACGTACAAGTTTACACTGCTGCGGTCTCAAGTTGGATTCGCCGCCTACCCTCATCTGCTATCAAATACAAAAGCACCAATTATTTCAATTAATAGCAAATCATAAGAGTTTGTAATTCAAAATCACATTTTGCACTGCTTTTTGTGCAATACTATAGTTCTACATTAAACTGTATAAAGCTTTTCTCATCTTTTCTCATCAGGCCTTTAACGCATATTCATGTTTGGCTATATTTCCAGATACTTATAATAATTACAATTTCGTTACTTGATCTTCTACGATAAACTGGTGGATTTGGTGGAGTTTTTCCAATATACAAATATTTAATTAGAGGAAATATATTATCAATTTTAGTCAGAAAATTCTTGAAATCTAGGTAAATCCATTTTCAATGCGGAAACTTTCCGCCACTTTTCCAGAGTTTTCCTCTCTACAACTGATTAAGTTTGTGTTTGGTTGTCAAAATGTAAATATGCTAAAATAAAAAATAATTAATGATTAGTAGCAAAAACCAAAAATCTAGAACGTTGTCAAAGGCTTTAAATTAACTTAATAACTGAACCGGAACTGCATGAACCAATAAACTCAAATAGACGTAAAGTTTCGAAGGAAATGTGTATTTTCGTCATCAACCATAATAACGTGGTTAAAGTAATTTTAGAATTTGATTGACAGCGTACTCTACCTCCACTTACGCTGATGTAGATATTTTCATATCCAAACTTTTAATTACACATTATATACTTTACTTTTAAGTATTTTAATGGGACAGTGTTTCAATTTTTGTTATTTCTTCTTGTGAATCGTCGTTGGTGGCACATTATAACAATTTGGAGAATATGTACAAAATAAGTATTGTAAATTTTGACAGCAATATTCTTTTTCTTGTATGAGTTTCATATCCCTAACGAAGATTGGCGATAACCGCTGCAAACTTCTCTTCGTCTTCCGCCTATGAGTATCTATCCCTACCCATTCTTTGACATTCCTCATCCATGAGATTTATCGACGATTTGGTTCTCGCTTTTCATCAATCTTTTTCTCAAGTCTCACTTTCATTTGGTAGCCAATTACGATGTTTTTCGAATCTTTATGATTCGAAGGGTTTCCAAATCCTTGCCCATTGTATCATGATGTTCAAGGGTTTTTCAAAATTCTACATAGTGCCCACATTTCTGAAGCTTCTTATAATTTATATTTCAAGTCCACGTTACCATGTCTTCACCATTATATAGCAGATATCCAGGTTTCCTCGTAATTTGGGTATTTGAATTCTGGTTCTAATTTCTACGTCCGAATCAGTATTGTTTTCCATCCATCATCAATTTTGTAGACAAGGGAGTGGCGCAGATGCTGCAGCATTCCCAAAAATATCTCCCTTATCGTTAAGTAACTATTTTGTAAGATAGGATCCCTCACAACTTTTACCAGCTATGTCAGTGCCCAACAGCGTAGATATTTGTATCTACGGCCCTGCTCAATTAACTAATTGTTTAAATGTATTCTAGCATTGATATTTCGAGATCTTGAAATAACCATTAATTTTACTCCCGTAAATCCTCTGTAAACTTGATGTTATGTAATACTTCACTATTGATTTTGATACCTTCCTTTGCTTCACGTAATGTTCAAACAAACACTTCCTCAGTGTACAAGTTGAATAAAAGTGAGGATAATATGTACATCGTCTGGCGCCTCTTTGTATAAATATCTGCTTGGCTTCCCCTTATCCATCTTAATGGTGGTTTTCTTGAGATTTTGATCGTTCTTATTTAGTTCATTTATTGTGAGCGACTGTGATGGTATTACAAGCTTTGTCGATACTTCATGATGTTGCGTTTAAAAAAGTTCTTATCCCGTTCGGCAAAAACTGTTCTAAGAACGATCTGATATTTTAAATTCCAGGCGTTTTCAAAAATACGAAGCAAATGGTAGTCTGATGATGCCAAGCCTGACAAATATGGTGGATGAGATAATATAGCCCATCCAAGTATGGTCGCGTCTGCTTGATAGCATCATTTAATGCATCCAGTTGGTTTAGTTTCTTGATATCTTTGAAATCGATCTGATATTTTAAATTCCAGGCGTTTTCAAAAATACGAAACAAATGGTAGTCTGATGATGCCAAGCCTGACAAATATGGTGGATGAGATAATACAGCCCATCCAAGTATGGTCGCGTCTGCTTGATAGCATCATTTAATGCATCCAGTTGGTCTAGTTTCTTGATATCTTTGAAATCTCACCAAACTGATAGCTTATACTTTCTTTTTCGTTCGACGATCAATTTTTATAGCCTGTTATCTTAAGTCTCAGAAAATGAACGCTTTCTTTACCTATGAAGAGAGAATCACAGATGCATGCGCTTAATGAGATACTTTTCTTTGAGCTCAGGTGATATCCAAGTATTGATCAGAGCAACTAGCTTTGCTGCTGTTCTTACAACACACGGCTCCAGTCTTTTCTACCATAAAATTTGAAATCTAAGTAAACCTTTGGATAATTTTATTAACGTCAATTGGTTTATTAATTTACGATAAAGATGGTGTGTATCAGCCTTTGTTAATTCTACATTAAGGCATAACCTACCATTGCCGCATATAATGTCATTTACGTAAAACACATAATTTTGTAGTATTTAATCCTGCAATATTATCACTTCTTTGTCACCAATTAATTTACTCTTTTGTAAATTATATATAGCGTCAAGATGCGCTAGAATATATTAGTTTTCAGTGTCTCGAACTTTGTAAAAGAACAGGACGGTTGCAAATTTTCAGTCATTTATTTCAGAATGTTTTAGTAAGACTTACTAATGTATGTTATTCTCAACGGTTTGAAACGATGGTTTTAAATATGTCGAAGTTCTCAGCAATCTCTTGTGTTGTTAAATGCCGATTGAATTTAATCAATGCATTCATTTTACCGTCAGCGCGGTGTATCTTTATGATCAAAATCTCCAGACGGAAATTTAATAAATCAATTCCAACACTGTCATAATTTTAAGCCACTTCAGCGTACACAGCATTTTATGAGCTTGCACAGTGTTTTTCCTTTTCGGGAGTAATAGAATAAAATAGGGCAAAAATGTTCCATTTGATTTTTTGTGCTTTAAAATGAAATTAGTTACATTTCAAGATATGTATGTCCATTTATCAGGCGTATTGTACATCTTTGCGTTTAATCATTGTAAAGCAGTCGTTCCTAAACTTATTTTATCGTGGAACCCTTACATGATTTTCGCGTCGTCCACTTTGTCTCCTACATAGAATAATGCACTCGCACCTAAGTTACATTATCATTTATTACATGGGACCCACTTTGAAAACTACTAGAAATACGCTTCCTATTTATACGAGCATAATAAAGCAGTTTTTAGCTATTTTAGGGTTCATTAAAATCTAGTTTTACTAACTGTCGCTACTATAACGATTTAATTCTAGGCTTTTATTAAATCAAAGTTTCAAACTTTGTTTAATAGGTTTGAAATTTCAAATACACACGGATGACACGAAAGGTAATTAATTTTAATTTCCTCTATATTACATGTTAGTTTCTCAAATTACGTGTTTCAACAATTTTTAAGTCATTTCGACTCACATAATATGGCCGAATACCCCAAAGTGTTTGTGGTGGAAAGTTATTTCAAAAACAGAGGCATATTCACTAAATTTTAAAACGAACTTGGCGTGGTTATGGGGTACATAATTTTTAAGCTACTTCATTAACGTCTAGTTGCACTATCAGTAATTAGTTAACTAATTACGTTGAAATATAAATCTGCGAAAATGTTTAAACATAGATAACTAACAAATATCTAACGAATGTCGGTGCAACCGCCTCTAAGAATTATAAATAATTTTAGCCAAAGTGGGAGCTTAATCTAGAGGATACGTGTTCAGGATTTAGGACAACAGTATTGTGATCACCCTCCTTGCATTGTTATGAAAAACTACCGGTAGGTGTTTATGATAATTTAGAAAATAACGAAATTCTATTTAGAATATCGTCGAAAAGTCTCTACATCCTGAAAGAAATTGTTGAGAGGTCTCAGTAAAAGAATTACAATCGCTCCGAAGTAAAAGTAAAACATTTTCAACAAGTTTTTTAACTGGTTACGCTTAAAAAAATTTAATTTTGCAACTTCTTCGCAGAAAAATGTTTTTTAGTAATGATGTATTATTGTTTAAAATAATTTTATTTTAACATTATTTGTGTAGTCCTTAAATATATTAAGATATAACCGTGGGCCGCTAAGGGCGACTTTTTTTAAACATACGGTATATTCTTCACACGAATTTTTCATTTAAAAATTGTGAAAATAATATTTAGTTGTACCAAAGTTTTCTTCTGTTTTAAACTTGATTTTGATATATCAAAGTAATTTGTTGTAAAAGGTAAAGGAGAAACAAGGGATTCTTTAATGAAATAATTTTCGGCAGAGGAAATATGTTTTCGGCAAGCATTTGTTATGGCGTTTTGTTATGCTGGAAATGAGATAAAATCGTCTGAAATTGTTAGTTTTCCTGTCTTTGATATATAATTAACCTAATTTAAGTGATGGTTAATTAACTGACGATTTTCGCTTTAATGCCGTTTAAGTTGAATTTCTAATTAAGTTAATCCCCTTTTTGAGGTTAAATAAAGAAAATTATTTATGGTTGAATCAATGCAGACAAAAACAATTTAAATTTTGATTAATATTATAATGTGATATGATTAATGATAAACCTAAGAAGGGGCAAATGTCGTGCGTGATGTTTTGGCAACGGTCCCACTGTGTCAGCATATTAAATATGCCTAACAGAGACAGTTTGTTTTAATAACTAAATTCAATATTGCAACGAAGTATCACTTTTAGACACATTATTGACGGGATGTAATGAAATGTCAAAGGTAATCCCCTTATTGTATGAAACACCTACAAATGTTGTAGCTCAAATTTAATTTTGTAATTAAACCAGGAATGGATTTTTGTGAAGTCCTTTTGGTATATATCGATTACAGTAATTTAAAAGTGGCCGGAAGATAATTCTGTATTGATTAAAACATATTGATAGTTCGCTGATGTTAATATGTAACCCCAGTCTGACATTGCGTGTGAATAATTTATATCCGTTATGGGTCAAACTATTTTTGATTTCAACCACACCCAAAATTTTGTATCGAAGTGTTTTATGAAATTGGGAACAATAACTTCATGTAACAAGCAGTATTTTCGAAAAAATTTACAAGTCTTGGTAAATAGCAAATTTTATTTTGATTAATTTGCTTAAGATGGCGTTTATATTAAGCCTAAATTAATTTTTTTTTCAAACGTGAGGTAACTGACTTGACGAAAGCCTCAAACAAAATTTTAATACAAATTATAAAGTTCTCTTCGATTTTAAATTAAAAATATGGGTCAGTGTGTTTAAAAAAGTGGGGATAATACAATTTAAAACTAATTAAATTATGTCTGTTGACTGCTACAATTTAATGAATTAAAAGAGTCAATTAAAATAATTTTTAAAGAAAATCGATCACTTATGTAATCAGGGAAACAATGAGTTTTTCGCTTAAAAAATTATATTTTGCAACCAAATTTTTTATTCACATATATGAAACATATTTTGACAAACCATCTTAAATGAAAATTTTGTTTTATAGTGGCTGTGTTAAAATGACCTTGCGCAATAATTTGTGCAAAAAAATCGAAAAAAGCTATAAAACGTTGCAATAATTAAACTAGCTCACCTGCCCATTCTCTGTAACCATAATTGGTCCCAAATCCACTATCTATCAAGACTAAGAGAAGAAGTTGAGCAAAATCAGACACTATGGAGCCGGCATTTCCCTGCAGTATGACCAGCACCTTGCCACTGCCATGAGAGTGAACCAATGGCACTGCTTAGCCCGAGTATCGAGCGGAAAATAACTTTGATAGCACAATGGGGGTGGTTTTTACTTGGCGTATTGCTGCATACGGGGTCGATAAGGCAGTGTTACATTCGAGAAAACGTCTCGAAAGTTATACTCAAACCTACTTTTCACTTGGAAAATTATTTTCCTTTAGAGTTTCTTAGTTTAGAATATGTTTCTTAATTGTTTGAGGAAAATTCTAAATTTAACAAACATTTCTTTAACAATTTCAACAAGTTTGAAAATAAATTTGTACTTTTTGTTTGAGTTTAAAATTAGGGAAATCCTTTAATAAAACCGATGTTGCGGAGAATCCCTTTTTGTTAAAATAATATTGAAATAAAACGCTCTCAGTTTCTTAAAATTAATTAAGACAAAGTCTTTCAACCACAGTTAACTTGTTTCAATTATGATATTATCCGACAGACGAATGCTTATGTAAAAAAACTGGACATTTACACAAAATTTTACGCCGAAAACGCAAAACCACAACAAAATCGAATCGTATTTCATTGAACAAGTGAAGTTGAGGTCTTTCTAACGCAGTGATAAGTAAGTTGCTGAAATGTGTAATCCAAATCAAAAGCGAACTAAATTTTTTGTCTATCGTTTTTAAAACCAATTTTAAAAATAATAAAATTCAGACGCAGGGGAAGAGTTATGTTATCCAAAATTGAGATGAGAAAATCACAGACTCAAACTGACATTAATATGGCTTCATGAGTGTCGCGTTGTGGAAGAAGATAACAAATAATCTTGGCAAGATGAGCTGACGAAAAACTGAGGAGATTCGAAATGTCGGAAGGGTTTCCTAAAGTTCGCCCTGATTATTCATCTTTGAAGAACCGTGAAAAGTAATATAACAGTAACAGTTTATTTTTCCTTCTTCAGCTACAGTTTGCATTAAGTCGGCATCGCGCGAAAAGTCAGTTGGTTTCTTAGATGAAGTAAGTAGATATTGAAACATTTTGTGGAATTTTTGAATTTCACGCACGTTTTGTATTCCTGATGTTCAATGCGATATCAATGTGTAACTTGGTTGCGACAGGAAAATAAGTAAGTGCGTTTTGGCGTGCCCGGGGATATTTTATGTTGCAAATGACGAGATAAAGAATTTGCATTAAAGTACAGAAATGCGATGCAAACGTTCAAGAAACTTTTTGGCGAGTCTGTAATAAGAAAACCTAGTGTTTATGATTCATAATCGCCGAGTGAGGAGATTGCTAAAGCTGGTTCGCACGGTTCATGCGAAACAATTATTTCTGACGCTTTGTAGTAGTCAAATTTGTTCAAAAGACGCCGAGGACCCAGAATTGACCCAAGCGTCATATCAGGTGATGAAAGATAAGTTTATGGATATAAAATTGCAAAAAAAGTTTAATCGTCTCAATATATGCTTGCTGATGAGTCAATGTCAAAAACACACGACAATATCAATCAAAGAATAAGGCTTGCCTTGCAGTTTTCTTCGATTATAACGAAATAGATCGCTACGAATTCTTACTACCAGGTCCATTTTACAACGTTTACAACAATTCCAAAAACAGAAAACAAGAATTTGTGATTTTTTGCCCAAAAATAACACTACAGTGACGCCTCAGCCATCGCATTCAGTTTAAATGGTCCCTGAGATTTTTACTCTTTTAGTTGAAGAGGACGAATGTAAACATAACCATTTGCGGCTATAGAGGAGGTAAAGGTAAAATCGTTTCAGAAGCTGAGGCTTGGACATAACGCTGGCGATGACTCCTTTGAAGAGTGCATCACTAAAATGGAAATTTCCGGTCTTTAGATATACGGGGTGGCACAAAAGTCTCTTTATACTTTTTAAATTACAGCTTATTCTCATGGTCCTTACCTTGTTGTACTTTTGTTATAGGCAGCATTGTTGTTATATTATAGTTTAATACAATTAGCATATACGATGACGTATTTTTATATAATAATATTGTACTGTCAAGTTTTTGTGACATTTGGGCACGTCTGTGCCAAATTTGATTTAAATTGTGCGAATATTAAAGTTTTTATAACTTTTTTGAGTTGAAAATGAGTGATATACATTAAGTATCGCAGTGTCATTTCTTCACAACCGGAAAGCCTAGAGTAAAACTTATCCATGAACGCACGATTACTGGTTTATGGAGATGAAGGAACGTCTTAGTTTGGGCTAGACGGTTCAAATACGTCAGAGTCAACACGGGATAATCCAAAATCAGCATAACTTGTTGATGCAAGGTCTGGTAAAACCATTAGGAAGTTAGATCCAGTGTCTGTCTTTGCTAAGGATGTTAGTATATCCGAAACCATTGTTTTAAAGATTTCGCATGCGCGTTGGATTCCCAGATTCCTTACACTAGATTAAAAACTTACGAGAAGAAAAATTTGTCAATTGCTCTGCAAGGCCATAAACATTTTTTCGTGAATTGTAACTAGTGATTAAAGCTGGGTCTATCACTGGGATCCTTCCACAAAGCAAGAATCCATCTAGTGGGTTCATGAGTCTTCATCACCAAAAGAGGCCAAAACACAATGGTAAAAAATTGAGAGTAACAACAATGCTGAGGTTTATGGACAGACGATTCGAAATTTGAAGGCAGTCGTACGAGAAAAGTGATTGCACTTTTGATTTGACAATTATATGACGAATATGGTACAAGTAGCTCAACGCATTATTGAAGAACGAGAATTCACTGTGCCTCAACATCTAGCGTATGGTCTTTTTGTTTAAACATTTAAAAAAGCACCTTAGAGTAAAAGGTTTTCTTCGAGCAACAAGGTTAAATGTGATATGCATGTATATTTTGAGGCTTTTTCAGGCATTTTTTTCGCCTAAAAAAGCGTTGTACCAAATGCATAAATGTTGAAGGTAGTGGTGTAGAAAAATAAAATTTTTTAAAGTCCTTTCTTCCGTAAGTGGGCAGATTACATAAAAATACGCCCTTGTATTAGTAATAATTTAAAATTCTAACTTTAAGTAAAAGGAAATTAGAGTGAAGATTTGTTTATCTTAAAAGAAACACATTGTTAAGGCGACAGCTATAAGATTTCAAATATTTGTAAAGTCACTTCCTTTCTCATAAATAATGAGCATATAGTTTCATCCCGTATATTGGATAACTATTACTGTCAACTGGCATAGCCACAGTTGCAACAGCACAGTTGACCTGTGGCAAACAAACGATGCATATTGCGAGATTGATGAGAAGAAAGTTAGTTCTCCTAAAGACTGACTCGTAAATAATATTATTTGAACTTCCGTGAGAAACAATTGTGAACTGTTTAAAAGCGTTTCGGGAGTTTTTATTCTACATTAACAACTAGTGCACACTTACAGTGTTTCTAATTAAATTACGAGACATTCTTGTAATTATAAAAATAGATATTAATAATTTTATGGGAATTATAAATCAAGTTGGAGTTAACATTCAAAATATTTTGCTAACAATCGCAAAGATCGTGATGGATCCGCGTTGTTACAAAATTCTTAAAAATTGCAATCTTTGTTAAATCATTCTATTTCTTTACAATTGTTTCGTTTGATATTGTAATACACATCGTTAGTTGGTTTTATTTATCTAAAGCTTGGGTTAAAGGTTAAGTTAAAGTAGTACAGCGGCTAACAGAGCTAAGAGCTTCGTAACTTTTGCAGCTCGAGTTTTTTAGATATTTTTCAGAGCAAGCTGTTGATTACATTTTGTTTAATGTTAAAGGCGAAAGCGTTTATTTTTTGTGGGTTGATACAGTCGATGAGAAGAGAAGCGAACAAGAACCGATGCGTCAGTAGCAGCGAAGTGTCAACAACGTTCGTGTTAGTCATTGCCCAATGTTAACTTAAGAAGAGACAATTTTCCATTTATAAATTGTTAAAAATTCAATATGTTGTTCTAAACGAATGGAAACATAGAAGATGGTGCTATGAATGCGACTTAGAACAGCACAGGGATCGGGGAACACTGACGAGTCAAAACGTCTACAAGATTGTTGGAAGATCATCTAGACAATTTGGCGAAGTCATGCTGGATCAGTATAAGATTTATCTCTTGCATGAGCCACTTCCAAGCATTGGTACGCGTAAACTAGCATAACAGTACTCGTTGGTACACAGAAAAGCATCATCAACGAGAGCTAAATGTTTGAGTTGAAATAGTCACGTGATTGACCATATTTCATTGACCTTAATGGAACTGTGTACTTGCATTTACTTGGGGAAGTCGTATCAAAAATCTCGATGCATATGAACAACTTCCAGCATGATAGAGGTTCTCTCCGTTATGCAGGAGATGTTCGGTTGTACCTCGATCAAGTTTTCAATCAAACCACACCCGGTGTGGTTAAAAACGAGGTGTATGAAAGGAAACTACAAACAGCGTTTGCATCGAGGAGGTCAGTGAGATTTTGCACCTGAATATTGGGCTATATCATCGTGTGTGTCAAAGTGTTGCAGACATACTCCAACAGTGTATTAATGCAAAAGGGCAACACATTGTTTTTGTAATTTGTAAAATGTAAAGTGGCTTTTGCGCCACCGTGTATTAAGTTTCCAAAGGAAAATTTATTACCAAGTTTTGGAATTGGAAATGGAATAAGAAGTTTCATAAAAATGTTAATTTGGGTGCTTTGTTAGATGTTTTCTAATTAACTAAAGACTGATATCAAAGAACATTGTGTCAATTGGTCAAATCGAAGAAAGATAATAAATCTTTACCGCATTCATAAGCTTTTCACTTCTTCTTTAATCAAAACCTGAAGGAAATTAGTAAAATTGCGCACACTTGCAAAACATAGACATGAGTTTCAATCCAAAATTGTAAACCGTTAATTTTATTGGATAAATTAGATCAAGTTAGTTTAAGAAAGGTGATTGAAAATGATGAAAACTGCCGCAACCAAAAATATGCAAACATCTACAAATTAATTTAAAGATCTTCAAAAGGTTAACTGAGGTTAAAGACGACTAAGTGTAAATTAAGTTGTTGGCCAAATTAAAGAGGGTTGCTATTTTAAAAATTTATCAAAGAGTAGGTAATTCTTAAATAATTTCTTTATTGTTTGAATTCTAACAAAGAAACATTTATAACCAATTACCAGAGACAAATTTTAATAAACGTTTCAAGTGCTCATTTCTCATATTTCAAAATATACAGGTTAGTTTACTCCCCTAAGATAATCGTGTTAATATTTATTCACCGAATCTCGAATAGTCTCTAATGCGTAATACAGCGTTTTCGCAGTAGCGCATCGTTTGTGCTGGATCAATATACAGAACAGGGTGGTTTCGGCACAGTGGAATAACGAAAAACGGGGGTACAAGGGCATTGGACGCTTTAAGCGTGTCATTTTGGTGACGTACGCACAGGTATTAAAATATTAATCACACTTTTACGTCTGCATGTTATGCTTATGTAAATATACTGTGGATGATCTTGCAGACAATAAAGAAGGGTGAAAATATACCAAACATATGTTATGAGTCAGATATTTAAATACTAGGTTGCTTTATAAAATATCGAATAAACAGACAAAATTCCCAAAAAATGTATGTTAAACTATAGTTTCCAGTTTATTTAGAATTAACACTTGAAAAGGTCCATGTTCGAATACCTCTATTTAAAATATTAAAAAAATTGAATTAAAAACTAAATAAAAATCATGGGTACCAGTTTTTAACTGGATCTAATTAAAAATATGGCGGAGCACTAGAAGTCCGGACTGTCAAAAATCTAAATTCGGCACTTAATAGGGATTGATGGATTTTATATGTTAGGAACACGTACCGCAAACCACACTATCTTTGTTATTTTGCCAGCGCCACCATTTTTTAACCCAATGCAAAAGTCATTTTCACAGTCTACAAGTTTATGATTTTCTTTAAAGTTAAGTAACACAGGACAAGTGTACTTAACTGATGTGGTAACTAAACCAACAAAATTATTTTTACAACGTAGCCTTGCAATATAATTTCACAAATCTCAAACTAACTTCATCATCCTCCTTTCGTTTTAAGTTTTTCATAGTAAGAAACTGCAAAAAGATTGCCGAGAACTCCCAACCTTTAAATACGCTGATGATTTAGTGAAAAAAGATATTGTTGTGTATAAGCGAATGGCCAAAAGTTTAAGGTAGATAGATGAGAAATATGATGTTCTAAAGGCTTGACAAATTTTTGAAGAGACATGGAAGTCAACAAGCTTTAAATATGCCATGGACGCCATGGTCTTCATGTGAAGCATGTTAAGTACTATATACTTGAAAGAGATTGGATATAGAAACTATTTAGTCGTCATCCAAAGGTCGCATTTCATCTGTGTGACAAACTGAAAAGAACTAGAGTAGCCCGTTAGTGAAAAATGTCTAGTTAAATACTTCAAGTGTTTGAAAAGTACTTTGGACGGTATTCCACCTGAAAGGATTATATGTTATGATGATACAAACTTCACTGATGATATCAAACCTTGTGAAGAACGGATGCCAATACTCACAAAGAGTAATTGACCATAGAAAATAGTTTATTTATTTATTACATGATTTCTCTGTCTAAAGCAACAAATACCTGATGTTGAATGTTGGGTAATTAAAATAGTTCTACCATGTTTCCAAAGAAGCTTCTCAGGAAGTGATAAAGTTGTGCCATGATTACGATACTTTGATTATCCCTAAGCTTCACACATCTAACACAACCCGTCGATGTTACGATATTCAGGTCCATAAATCAGCACAGAGGACTATTTTCACATATTAAGAAGATTAACAAGGACTGTCTGTCAAAGCTTCAGTTTCATAGACAGCCGAAATAAGCATGTGAGAAAGTTGAGAATTTGTCCCAGCATAGGTATAGTACAATACCATAGATAAAAAAGTTCTACTCGAAATACCTCGAGTCAAAAGAAATACATAGAAAAATTTTCCAGAACAGCCAGATTAAGAAATGCCTTATGGATAGAGGCAGAAAATTGATAGCTTCTCCTTCGAATTTTGAACTCGTTATCACTTTTGTCGCCAATACTTCCCAACATTAATCTTCTGATAATATAAGTAAAATGGATCAAGCAGTTGGGACATTGCTGCATGAAAGGACTAGGATGGATAAAGAAGCTTCTGCTGCTCAAGATAAGAACGGCATACTAATTGCCTGTAAATCAGTCAAAACGGGACAAGCCAGGTATTTCGTTGTGGTGAAATTTACCACAGAAGAAGGTGAAATAGTTGGTTTACGATAGAAAACACAAGTGTTTCATTTTCTCGGGTGCTTACCCTTTTTTACAATTCTCCGAACTTCCCAGGTTTTCCAGGTATATTACCATTATTTACAGGATTGTTTATATAAGAAAATTAGTAATTAATCATTTAAAAAAAGTAACTCTTTTTACAAACAAAATTAGTAGTTTTGTAGCTCGAATTGTTTATTTAGCAACGATTGATATAGCACAGATGGTAGGCAGTTTAACCGCGCTGCTTATATAAAAATTAAAAAAAATAATAATGTCTTTATACTAGTTTAAATTTATTGAAATTCTGAAGAAAAAAAATTAAGAGCAACTAACAACAATTATCCTGACAATTCCAAATTTCCCTGACATAAAATATATTCCCTGATAATTCCAGGATTTTCGGAATTCCAGGTAATTAGACACCCTGTATTGTTATATGGAGAATTGATTCACTTCTCTTACATTATCAAAAAATATCCACAAGAAAAATTTGGCAGCTACAGTAACAGTGTTAATTTAAAAGAACGCACAAATTCATAGTTTCAGTTTCTTTAAGTAATAAGAATGTTTTATTTTCTAAATATAAATCTCGAATTTAATATTTCACATACTACAGTTAAAATTTTGTATAATGTAAAATAATTTTTCTTGTTCTTCAATGTTAAGTATCTCTTTTTATTAAAATGTACTACATTATCAGGGTGGGGACAAAATTTTAAATAAAATTTTCGCGGACTTTTCCTGCTTTTCCAGATGAACTTTATATATTTCTACTCTAATAAATTAAAAGGTTTTCGCCCAAATTTATATTTTATTTTATTAAATTAACAATTGTTTCGGTAATTTAACTTTTTTTAAAAAAGTAATACCATCATCAGAATGAACTAGAATAA
>JAHWXV010051201.1:0-13179 GCA_024586415.1 Phrixothrix hirtus
TTAAGACAGAACCGGCTTTAAAAATAAATGAACTAAATAATTGTCGAAAATATGTACTTTATGTACTCATTCGTAAAAATATGATACTTTTTTGACTCGTTTTAAAAATATGTACCAAAACATAAAATATGTACCGAGTATGGACGCTGCGATATGGATCCAGAGAAATTAATCAAATGGTGACAGATTTGGCGATCTAGTTAACCAACCGACTTGACCTCCACCATCAATTCAACTTTTAAGAAAATATGAACTCTCATATAGTCAATAAAGCAGCGTCCTTCATCATAAGGATAGTTCTTCTTGGATGAAATGCAAATAGATTCAAATGTTCTTTACGAGGGGTTAACACTTCTATGTTTAACTGTACACAAGAATTCCTTATACAACGAATTCCTAGGAATTGCCAAGAATTTCCTAGAATTCATGGGAATTCCTCAAACTTCCTTGAGAATTCCTCAA
This sequence comes from Phrixothrix hirtus, assembly GCA_024586415.1. Lineage (NCBI taxonomy): Eukaryota > Metazoa > Arthropoda > Insecta > Coleoptera > Phengodidae > Phrixothrix > Phrixothrix hirtus. The sequence continues at coordinate 463 of JAHWXV010051201.1, forward strand.
GAATTGCTGTGATTTCTCAAGAATACCAGCAATGTCTGGGGAATTCCTTATGATTATTGAACATGTCTTCTGAATTTCTAAAATTTGTATAACAATACAAAGGGATTCTAAATACATTTACTGAGGATTACTCCGTACACGGAGATCCTAAGATTATTTGTTTTTACAAACTATCTAGAAATATATTGGATGTATATTTAATATACATGCGTAGCTAAAGAATGATTTTGTAATTTTTGATAACTGGAAGTATCACTTTATACTTGCGATTTTTAAGTTTTTACAACTTTCTCCAAAATAGCTGTAACGATTTTCTTTAAACTTGCTACATTTCTTAGACATTTAGTACTCATGTGAATTTACCAATTTCTTTAGAAAAATTACGTAAATTAAGTAAGCAGAAGTTCTCATTTGTACACAACAATTCCCAATAGATTTACCCCTCGGGTCTTTACAAATAAATAAGTCAATTGATAAATTTATAATCATGCCGCACCAAACATTTATTAAAAGATGTGTATGATAACATGAGGATTGCCGTAAGATTAAAAATAAGTACTTCTTGTATGGTGAATTTCATTTCTAAAGAAAGTAGCTGCATCAGTGAATAATATTTTTACACAGATCCTGAATTTGTAGTACCCGGTAAAAGTTGTAGAGCCTGAAGATTTTTCACGTACCAACCAAATTCATTCGCCATTTGCAACGCATTGCATTACACATTAGGATTACGTCTTATTCTTACTCTTTCGCATTTCACTTGAGGAATTTTATCAATTTCGCTGGCGAACCAATAAAGCATAGTGAAAACTCTTCAATCCGACAACCTACAATTGGGAAACAGCTGCCGATATCCCCTTTCAGAAGCTTCCGCCTTGCTGTTGTAATAACTATGGAGTGCCTCATAGGAAGCACACGACATGATTTGTAATTAAAACGCAAAGTTTTTAAGTACGCAATGAAATTCAATTTAATTGTAAAGTGAACAAGCAGTGATTATGTTTTAAATATGTTCACCAAATATCTTCCAATAATGTTTTTGCACACTTGTGTTCTTTTCACAAAATTTTTGATGACATTTTCGCAAAGATGCGACTCAATCTCGCCAATCACGCGTTGGATCTCAGCATTGAGGTCGCTAATTCATTGGGAATTAACAAAATCCCGTAAAAAATCAAACGATGTCAAATAACACGATCTAGCTTGAGTTTCGAGTGATGACACGGTCTGGAAATGATTGGTAAGACAGTTTAATTGATTTTCGCTAGTATGACAGGTGGCGCCATCCATACGGCGATAACGAATGTCATTTGCTGTAACTGCATTTCCGTTGCCATTTTCAAAAAGAGATGGTCTTACCACTCCAAATGCCCAAATACCGCACCAAAAAGTGACTTGTTTAGAATGCAAATGTGACAATTTGTCGCCAATTCTAAGGTATGCCTTATCATTCAAGATGATTTTTAGCAAAATTGTCGTCCTCGTTTAGCTTCTTCAAATCCCAACTGACAAATTGTTGGCCAATCAACTGATCTGTTATCTTAAGTTCCCGCGTCAACTAAATTTTGTATGCATGACAGTATAGATCTTTTGTTAGAATTAAGATGTTCAATTGTTGTGAACGACGTCTAATCGATATTTTCGGATTATCAGAGGCATTTTCGTTTACTGATGCCATGTTCTCCATTATGCGAACGGGACGTACTCGAGATCGTTAAACAATAACTAACCAGGTTTCGTCAAATTTTTTTATCCATTTAGCTGTTGTCGTTCGATTGGTGCGGTTTGTCGATCAAAAATTGTACCTACGTTGCGAGTTGTCTCCGCATAATTTTGACCATTTTCACAATAATAATTCGATATTCTTTAGTGTAGCGTTCTATTCTATTAATCGCAACAGCAACTAACAAACGTCAAATTTTCAACGCTGCCAGCATTAGGGAAAGAAAGCCGCCAATTTTGAAATATTTGCTCCCGATGAGACACTTATAAATAAGGTGCATATCTGCATGTTCCACATATAAAAATATGAATATTTTAATATCAGTATCCACTTTCAGAAACAGCATACAATTATTCAGCTTTTGCAAATTTTGTGACACACTATTTAAAATTCTGATTCTCGTATACTCCAAACATTAACAGTTTTCTGGAAACCTTTGAAGATCGGACTTGTTTATGGGAACTTTTTACCTAAAAATGATGTTAAAAATACGAGGCAACTTACCGACATAATGTTAAAGGGCACTCTGTTTATGTAAGGTATAAGAATCTGATATTAAACAAAAACCATGGATTAGTGTTACTCTATTCAAAGAGAGAGATACATATATTTCAGTTTTATAAGTCTTCAGTAAAACTTTTATACAAGAGTAGCTCCAAAAAAGATACACATTTTTTACAAACTCAGTCTCTATTCTACTCCTTTTATCTTTAGAATGTATAGCAGCATCCTACCCCCTTGAATTACAATCTAATTCAATACGTTTCAACTCGTGGTGCCGACATAGCCCTCCTTCAAGAGGGCTGCTGTGCTTATATTAGTCAAAAGTATACAATGGGAAATATTCGCAAGAGCTTAAAACAGTTTATGAAGATTGTGATATCGATGTCAGTACAGTTAACCACTAGTTACGTGAATTATTTGGTGAAACAGCCACGTGAATATTTAATATTTTCCACATAGCGGCAGACTGGACTCAACACAAACGCTTGCGGGAACCAACGTGTAACTGTGAATGAAATGTTTCTCCAACTGGGTTTTATAATGCAGGTATGACCCTAGTCGCAAGGTCGCAAGGGATGAATATTATGTGAAGAACTGACAGCAAAGGTTTAGAATAAATATTAAATTTAAAAAAATGCGTGGTACATATCTTTTGGAGTGAACCTCGTAGAATAAACTAAGTCCCAAATCATACAGTAGGACTGATGATTTATAAATTTCCGTAGATCAAGTGAACCCTATAATCAAGCAGTCCATGAAACCAGAACTGTTATCAAAGTAAATGTTTTGTAGTAAAAATACATTTAACAAGAGTGAACTTAAAGCCGTGGTTTACGGTTATCTTAAAAAAAATTTATCTCCAAAACCAAGTGATGTATTGTTCCGTGACGACCTTTTTACAATTCTAGCAAATTTAAAAGTGTTTTGCTTAGCGATAATTTATGCCAAGAATAACGTGGTCGGAGTATATAATTCACATTTTGACGAAGGGGCAAAAATTAGTGTGATGAATAAATAACGCCAAACAACTATCCTCAATCTGCAACCTTCTAATTTATTTTTCCTCGATTAAAATATAAGACGAGCGGTGTATAATCTTCTACTCGAGATGATGTTTCTAACGAGACTAAATTAGCTAAATATTTTGGAAACAATTAATGAAAGTAATGTTTGATAAAGTATAGTGCCCAAATTTTCGGTGCAATCCGCGTAGTATAATTAGATCAAATAAATTAACACAAATAGTTTTACAACATCTATAGATATCGGCAATAGCAGTCAAATATGGATTCGAGTCCCCAGCTTGTTAGAAATACTTATTAATGTATGCTATTTTAAAAAATTTCAATAGTCACTCCAAAAATTCACTTGTAGCAATTTTCAAAATGGCAGCTACATGCTACATTGAAATATAACATACGTATATTGTATGTATTATATTTTGTAGTAAGAATTGTAATTTATGTACAATTTATACAGGGTAATACAAAAAGGATGAAATCAGTTTGATTTGGTGCCGAAATAAAATATTTCAAAAGTTGGTAACCCTGTCTTCTTACCTAAAACTTGTTTGTTTAATATCATTGGGAAAAGTAACAATCACAAATTATTTAAAAAATTATTGTTGAGCTTTAAAAGTCACCAACCTTTTTGGGCCACTTAGTATATTATATTCTTCGCGAGTTGGCAGCTATAAGAAAAACTCACTAAAACAATTATAATTTAGTGTCACCTTAAAATATTAATCTCTCGATAAATTAGATATTAAAGATTATGTCAATAAAATTCAAAAATCACTTGACGAGTTTTATTCAATAGTCCAATGTTACAAGTACTGTAACGACTAGTTTCGAGAAGACATTCTCGTCATCAAAACGATATTTTTAACTAAAGCTAAGAATAGAATGTACAATATAAAATTTGGAATTATTAAATAAAATTATTACCCAACATTTAAAATTAATTCAGCTTATTGTAAAACTTGATAAAAATTTGAACACGCACAATGTAATATGACAAAGACATGAAGTTGAATAATTAAAACGTTGATTGATAGCACTAAAATATAAAATTGTTAATGGCGTAACAGTTACTGGGTAAAATATTAAAAAGAACAATACATAATTGGACAATTATTGTTTAAAAAATTGTAATGGTCAAGACACGGTTACTGTTTTTTTTGTAAATATTTATTAAAGTAAATGTTCTACTGCGTTTTAAGAGGTTGCTAGGTTTTAATTGTAAAAATAAGGCTTTACTGACGTTATTTCAGTGTATAGTAAATCTCTAAAGATGCACCACTGGCGTATGATGTCTTTTGTTGAAAACGCACGGGCACAAAATATGCGTAATTTTTTGGAAAAGATTTTTGTATCAATTGGGCTCTGTAATCACAGCTATTCGTAATTCAAGTGGAGCCCATAGATTAGTCGGTTGACTACCGACTTTCTTTGGTCGAAGTACCTCCCATCGCTTATGCTACAGAGGTCGATGTCTGTAACAAGATCCCATACTCCCTCAGAGGTGTTTGGTTTAACTCCTTATTGACTGCCGATCAGTAGAAGTCTTACACAAAGGTAAGTATAATTAGGTTCTATATTTGAATCTATTTGTGAGTCTTCCATTCATGGCGTCTTTGAGTAAATAAATTGAACCTAATGCGACGCCTGAAAATTATTTATCTGTCGTATCCTGTATAAGTTTCATTCGATAATTATTAGAAAATCAAAAATCTTAACAAAGCAGTTACTAACATGATAGCTACGACTTACGTTTACTGCCAATTTAAATTTCTCATACTTAACTTGTGTACATTTAATTTAAGATTTAAACTTTATGTAAACTATATGGTGTTCAAATATATGTAAAGTAAAGGCGTGTAACTTTTTATTTTTACTTTGAAACTTTAATGTAATTTTCGCTTGACACATCTACAATTTGATATTTGATATTAGGGGTTTTTAATATTACTAGCGTAAAAATTAGATTATTTGAATGATTTAAACAGCGCTTTTTTCGAGAAAGCTCCTTGTATCTTTAACTTTCAGCTGCATCTAATTTTTAGTTTTCTGCGCAAGCACATTTGTGTCTCCTAGTAGTACTACAAAACACAGTGTCGAACTCTGGCTTATTGAAATCAAATTTTAGCCCTGGTATGCTAAGCGAACTTTGATTAATCCGACTGAAATTGTGTAGCATAAATTGTACTTTTGGTATTTAAATACTAAGTGAGCATGTCACATGCCTTTTGAAAGAAATATAAATTATTTGTTGTTAGTACTTGCAGCTTTGGCAAACGAATGTTTTTAGGTAACTTATGGAAATTGGTTCGATGCATACTTTGTTGTTTGTGTGTGCGGTTCGATTTCAATACAAACGGCTAGGGCTCAAAAAACTATTCTGATTTGATCTAAATGTGTGATAGATCTTCTAATTTAATTATTGCTATGGTCTATGCTTTGCATGTATATGGTATTAGAATTCGGAAAACTTTGTTCGACATTTTTCAGACATTACACTGCATTTACGAAATAACATTACCAAATTACAATCTTTGGTCAACAATCAGCTCTCATCACCGTGGTACATAAATTTATTCAAATACTTACAGCATAAAAGCGGTTACATTGAAGAAAAACCAGAGTTTAACTTCCGAGATGCTTCTAAAATACACTGTGAATTGAGAGCTGCATTAATATTGCAATTATGGAGAAGTCCTTTTGCCATCAACATGTTTTGGTTCATTACCACTATTGTTCTACCTTCGAAAAATAGTTTATATATTAATAAAATTAGTTTATATGTATTCATTTTAAAAACGTTTTAACATTAGACTAGAATCAAGCAAGACTGGCTCAGACCACTAACGTATGTATGTTGATACTTACAAGTACAACAAATTTAAAATTAACAGCACAATTTTAAATAGATATTAGTTTGTAAACTGTATCTATTGTATTCTAATGTACCTATATTATATATGCATAACTAGTAAAAATATCAATTGACTTACTAATACTGTTCCACTTATATATATTGCATACCTTTCAAGATAAAATTGTGCCAATGAGTTAAAGTATATTTTATAAAACATAAATAATATAATGGGGTAACAGTAGAAAAACTCTTACAGATGAACTAGGCGTAAGGGGTTATACAGGGGTTATTAATTGGTAAAAAATGGACTAGTAGCGATTTTGTCCGCATAATTTTGAGTTGTAAATCTTATATAAGGTTCATCAAAGTTGATAATTTTGAATACTAAAAGTAGATAAATACTGCAATATTCAGGATTTTCTGATAATTATTGATATTAATGGAGCCATTGGTAAAATATGTTAAGAGGTTTGTTACCGTTTCATTACTTAAAAGACTGTTTTATTATTATTTTAAGGAAAATTTTAAAAAATAGACCTGACAGCAATGTAAAATGTATTTATGAAAATTGACATAACTATTGTTTATTGTTAGTTGTATTTTTTGCAAGTGCCAATGTAGGTGAACATTACATCCCTTGTACTTCATTTTTGCTGCTAATTGACTGTAATCCTAATATGTTTTTCTGTTTTTTAAATTGAGTTAGGTTATTGCTTTTGTGTGCTATTAAAATGGAATTTACTTTTAACAAATATGCCAACATGTATATGGTATCTGGCTTCTGTAATCCAAACACTCATGCAGCCGTTGTATCGATGTTTATGGTTTTCATTTTGAAAACTTGTGACAATAATTTTTTAAAATGTTGTTATCATGGTTACTATTTATTATCATTGTTTAAATTTCCTTTGTTGATTCAATAAATAATCTTGTTTAATTAAACGATATGCAATGTTGCCAAACGAAGATATTTGCGAAACTTTCATATTAAGATCACTACGAGTCCATTTTTCGCCAATTAGTAAACACCGTGTTTGATTATTGAAGTTTTATTTATAAATTTTTTTCTTATCTCATACAGTAGTATAACTGTTGCTATAATATTAATACATTGAATTAAAGGGCACCCACGTTAAATATTTGTTTCAATTTGTCTGTAGACTCAAATAACATAAAAAATCGTGAAATAAAAACTGCAAGTGTCAGTCTTTTATGCTAATATTAAGGGAGCATTCTGTTTTTTAATTTAACTTTTGGCGAAAAAAATTTTTAAATTTCTTTTCGAACAAAAAAACAAAAATGCTCACGCAAATATAAATTTTAAAGATAGACTGATACAATTGTTGAGAAAAACTTATAATTGATCCACAAAATAAAAATGAAAATCACATTTTAGTGAAGTTAAAATATAGCCCTCTGCAAGGATTTGCTAAATTGAGAACCAACTTTGGATATTATGGCAACCGTGTTTACACGTCCTTTTTACATTCTAATTGCATGACGTAACCTATTTTATTGCTTCATAACCACAACCATATCAAAATATTTTTCATTAGAAGCACTCTTAAATATTTTCTTCAAAGTCAGCGTTAATTATTATAAATTAGTAATTTTCATTTTGCTAATACAAATATAAATTAAGGTTAATGCGGAGATCTGCATAATTCTTTGCCGGTGTGTGCAAATTTAAAGGAACATATGGTACCTCTAGTTTATTTCGTAATTTTATTGTTTTGTAGCCTATATCTCGATAACTGTAAATCCTCCACTAAACAATTGAAGTGTTTACTGTCAAAACTTCAAACGTGTGTTTTGTGTCTTACATGTGAAATACGGATTATCTGTAAATAACAATTAAGTTGTTGTTAGGTGATCAGTTTAATTTATTCTGATTTGTTGGAATTTTTTTTTTCTTTTGACTTGTTGTATCAGTTTTGCTTGTATTGCAAAGACCAGGTAATAATGAGCGTCTTAGTAACGACTGATAATGCTAGGACCGTAACAATGATTGAACATGATCGAACATACAGAGACGTTGCCCGAATATTTGGTAAATCACAATCAACCATCCATTGTAGTGTAAATTGCTGGAGGCAAAACGAGTAGTATGTGAAAAGAAGAGGGCAAGGCGGAGAACGATCAACCACGACTGCAGATGATCGTTTCATATAGTTGAAAACACTGAGAAACAGACGTCAAACGGCAGTTAAACAAGAAACCTATTGCAAGATGTTCATGGAACCACCATAAGTGACCATACAGTAAGAAGAAGACTTAAAGAAGGTGGTCTCATGTCATACGTACTAATAAAATCGCCGAGACGCCATCGTGTATCATGACAAAAATTGGGTTGGGAACATTAACATTGGAATTAATAACTAATGGGGTCAAATTTTCTTCACAGACAAGAGCCGTTTCTGTATAAATTCAATTGACGGTAAGAAAAGATTGTATTGACGCCAAGGAGAACAGAATGCACCATTTAATTTTACTGCCACTGTATCGTTTGGTGGAGGTTCAATTATGGTGTCGGGCGGCATATGTTTGAGGGCACCACAGAGTTAGTGGTGATTGATGGCGGAGTGATAACTGCAGATAGGTACATCAGAAATATTCTCCAAGACCATGGGATACCTTCTGCCCAAAGTATTGGAGAAAATTTCATCTTAATTCAGGATAATGCGCGCCCATACATCGCCCACTGTAAAACCGACTTTCTAAACCAAGTAGGTATAACAACAATAAATTGACCAGCGTGTTCTCCGGACCTGAACCCGATCGAACATGTGTGGGACATGTTCGCCAGAAGACTTAGGACGAGAATTCCGGCTGTTCAAAACAAAGAAGAAATAAAAGTTGGATGGATTGAGGAATAGGACAGATTGCCACAAGAATTGATCGATGACCTCATCAGAAGTTGTAAGGGCTTGTGGAGGGAACACATGTTATTGAAGCAAAAGAAAAGTGCATATTAATGATTAATAATGCCCAAAGTGAACAATAAAGTTATATTGTTTGTTCGAGCTGACATCGTCGAGTTTTTTCGTCTTAACAGGTTTCACATGGTATCTTTGTAAAACACATTTCAATTACTTCACCTAACTTCGTATTAGGAGATTATCTGAGCAATATTAACAATATGTGCACTATAGAGAAAATAATTAAATTTTGTTTGTTCCTTTAAATTTGCCGGTGTGTGTATATAATTTACCTAAGTTTGCAATTTCTATAGTTCTGAATTCTGGTAATTTGCACTTCACGCTTTTGATGATTGAAATGAAGCTTTGCCACATTTCACGTTGGCACAAGAGACTAGTCTAACGACATCTATTGTTTCTTAACGTATTCAAGGAGTTTTAATAAAAATTAGATGGTAAATCTTATTTTGTTTATGTTCATATCTACTCTTGGCGTTGTTTTGTGTTTTTGTTTTACATTTTTGTATTACAGATTATAGCATAATTTGGTTTAGGTTTGTTTGTGTAATTCCAATTCCTCGTATTACTTTAGAATAGTTTAGTGATCGGAGGCATCCATAAACTTCACTTTTGCAGAGTTCTTTTCGCAAATATGATATAATAGAGAACATTTAAATTAGTACAAAGGAATCATGAAACCTATTTTTGATCTCAATTAAGGTTTATGTTTAAAATTTAATACATAAATATAATTTATTAAAATACAAAAAACCTTTTAAGGTTATTAAAATTTACCAATTGACTTGCCATGCTGTTAAACAAAAACAAAAAATATTATTTAGGCTGACATTAAATTATATATAAAATGAAACTTGGCTTTAAGCCAAAAAACAAATTATTCATTTGGAAACAAGCAGTTCATTCTTATCTAATTTATTAAGATAATGCTATTCTAAAAGTAATATTAGAAATTCCAGATTAATATAGGCATATTGAAGACAATTTTGCATTTGCATGAAAATATAAAATGGGTCGTTCTAAAGAATTTTCATAAAACTTTTACGTGTCAAATCTAATGAAGTCATTTGTAATTGGTTTCAGGCCAGGACTAACAAGCTGATAATTCTATTAACTGTTTGATTTAGGTTAACTTTTTGTCCATTCCGTTTATGCATACATTCTAAGTGTATTTAGGAACCCCAAGAGATTCACCAAAATAAACATAGTGTTTAAATTAGGAAATAAATTAAATTTTTGGAAAACATTACGGTTAGGAATTATATAAAAATAAAGTAAGTAAAATAATATTAATGGAAATAACGTTTTTACTTACTTTCAAAAACATTCACTTCTTTCGAGCTGTCAAATACACAAAAAGTATGATTAAGAATCCCTATTTGGCCATTTGCTCTGACACATGGTCAAAACGAAATAAAAGAACCTACATTAAAATTTCAGCGCTTGGGGTGTTGTGGTTACATCCCACCCGCCACTTTTCCACAGCTGAACCAGTGCAACGTATTTCAAAACCAAGTATAACTCCATTATTATAAAAACCTTGCTAATAAAGAGCTACATTTTTACATTTTTGCTTCCAGTATTAAATTTGGCATATGGAGTGGATACAATAAGCTGTGTTTAAATATTTCGGCGCCATCTTGCACCAAAGATCGAAAACTAATTTTTTTCTAACAACTTACACGGTGGAAAGTATCAAACACTTTAAAAACATTGAATTAGATGATGGCATATTTTTTTAGTGTTCTCAAAATACATGCTAGTCTTCTGAACTTGCATAGAGTGGACTTAGCTTTTGACGGGTTTCTACCAACCATAAAGCTAGCGCACGAATGAGTTAGATTTCTGCTCAGATTTCTCAGTAAATTCTCCACGATGATGACAACAAGTAGCAGCTTTTCACGTTGCTTGAATTCAATGGCGTCAGTTGTTTGTACTGATAAAAATCCAGTAACATCTGCATGTTCCAAATCAGTAGTAATGATGTTGCTCCAGGCTTACTTGAAGAAGCGGATACCTGTCCTTTTTCACATGAAAAATGCATTATTTCAATGAGTTCAGTGGACTTAGATGATATTGATATTGTTATCGCCACCGCCACCGCCGCCGCCACCTTCCACGAATTAAAGCAAGTCAGATATTTAATTTGAGTTTAGAAAAATTTCATTCTAACACATACCTCAGGTTTTCTCGTGCATATATCGGCTACGTTGTCATTATTTAATGATGTTGGAACGTCTAGAAGAAAATGCAAAAAATGTTGGCATGCTCCATGAATTTTATTTTGAATTTGTAGTTTCACGCATCCGGAGTTTATATTTAGGTAGTGTAACGTTTGCTTTGAGTATATCCAATGCGCGATATTTGCCGCCAATTCTCATGCAGGCGTGGAGATGTAGTTGAACTCACAATCAACACCGCAATTGTTTAATTTTTGTTTTCTGATTTATTGTTGCCGTTGTACATACATTAGCAACGCTTCAATTAATTCCATTTGAAGTGTTGCGATTCGACCAGTATTAAAACTTGTTTTCACAGATTTTTACCACGCGCATTTGGCAATAGCTTGGTTTTATACGCTCTAGTTTCATAAAAGGTAATAAATTCAATTTTATCCTTCAATAAATCCTATCAATATTATAAAATTCTCTCTAAAATGTAATTGCTGCTAAAATTGATTGCTTTCCTGCTACTGTAAAAGAGACTTAATTCCTAGCATAATCTTTTTTGCCTTACCTTAAGAATCATGGGTACATGGAAAATAAATACTGATTTAGACACTTCTTCAACAAGTTTTTCAATACCTTGGTTGTTGAAATACGCGCCCTGTTTGTAAAGCCACCTGTCCACTTCTGAATTTACTTCATCATCGTTCTAACGCTTTTGTCGCCAAAATTTTACTTACGTTGGGTAATAGGCGAGAAAAACCCACTGATATTATTTAGTAAATCCCAAGACCTCTGGGAGGGTGAGGATGTCCTTTGCTAAGATGCTAAGTTGAAGAAATATTAATTTTATAGTTGATGAGACGGATATTATGACATTAAAACGACGATAAACCTTTCATCAAGACATGGCCAAAAACATAGCAGATGTATTTACTAGTAGCTTGGGCAGTTAATCTGAAAAATAGAAGCCTAGTTTCTGTATAAGGACAATATCTATTAAACTACCCGCACCATGTGCTTATATAGGGATTATGCATTAATCAAGTTCCCTCATTTCAGCAAAGTAATCTTCAAAATTTTTTATCTTCTTTCTCTACTCCTACATTATTTCTCCACATAGTCGTCGTTCTAATTCAACGTCTTTTAGTACTGCGGCGACAGATTTTCAATACCTTGGTTGTCGAAATACGTGCCCTGTTTGTAACGCCACCTGCTAACTTCTGCCTTTACTTCATCATCGTTCTAAAAGCTCTTGTCGCCAAAATTTGGCTTACGTTGGGCATTAGGTGAGAAAAAACCCACTGATATAATTTAGTAAATTCCAAGGCCTATGGGAGGGTGTAGGTGTGCATTGCCGTGCACCATCACACCTTTTGAATTCACAACGATTTATCTTGATCACGACTCGAGTTTCGTCAGTCATTGAGGTACACGAAAGTAAGTAGTCAACCAGTGACACCCAATCCCAAAAAACAGCTGCCATAACGTTTCTTGCACCTTCATCAGTTAT
>JAHWXV010051331.1:0-15487 GCA_024586415.1 Phrixothrix hirtus
ATATATATATATATATATATATATATATATATATATATATATATATATTACCCGCTTTCGTTTCTAACTTACGCGTGGAATATTTCTATAATATTTATTTCACGAATTTACTCAGCATTGTTGTTATTAAACAGTGTTTATCCCGTTTGATTGTAAATAGATCTCTACATGGTCCTATTCCAATTTTTTTTTGATTATTTTGTTTTTAAATTTTTATACATTTAAGTATTCATTAAATAGATTTTCTAAGTTAATAGGACCATTTTGTATATTATAACCAATAATACAAAAAAACAGAATTAATTTATCTTTATTATTAACAAACCTAGGGGTAAATTACTAAATGATAGGGTATGCAATGCTCTTAAGGTCAGCAGCCATCTCCGTGATGTAATTAAAAAGTACGGCGAATGTTTAAATTAAAAATAATATTACAGTAAAAGACACGCTATAGTTTGTGAACATACTTATCCCATCCTAATTTTTGCGTACCTTCAGTTATCTTGTTGTGAGTGTCTCGATTTCATGAATAACTTCAAAACATTATTTTGGCTTTGGAGAAGATCCAAACGTTGCCAGTTTCAACGAATACCATGCAAGGACACTAATATTTTTGTTTGACAAAAATTGCCTTATCAAAAGAGACTTGTGACACGAAGTGTCGCTTTGATGAAACTTTTTGCCGATGTCTCAAGCCATTTTCTACGCACGTCGTTCTCTAAACGTTATACGAAGTTCGTCCCTCTAGTAATCGGTTCTTAGATGCAAACACAGGTCGCACAATTTCATCAATATGAAAAAAACATAATCAACATTATCTTGGATTTAGCTCTTGATTATCGCATAATTTTCACATAAGGATAATTAGGCGATTTACATTGAGAACGCTGAACTTTAGTCGCAGAATTATAACCAAAGAGTTCATTCTCATCTCCCATTACGATATTTCGTAAAAAACTGAGAACCTTGTTCTTCCTCAATCGTCAAAATGAATTTGCGCTCACTCGGATAATGTTGAAACCTGGTATTAATATATTTTGAAGCGAACTGTAAGAGATGTTCAAATTTTCAAAAATTTTCTCAACATTTTTTCTATTTTTGATGTTGGAGGATGACCTGATTTCCTTTCATCTTCAACCGAATCGCTAACACTATGCAATTCCTCAAACCGCTTGTAATTGATAAACCAGTTTTAACATTTCATGCGTTTCTTTAGCACGTTTTTGCAGTTTGAAACAAAATTACATACTAATGGACTTCGCGAATCACACGTTAAAACGTCCCTTCTTTTACACATAGCTCACATTCGACTAACTGCGCTTACTGTGTTGAAACTTGACACACATTACTACTAAGGTACGTTGTGTCGCCCACCATTTTAGGGTTTTGTGCCTTACCGTGGGTCAGCAATCGGTAGCACACTCAGAGATTAAGCAAGCGATGGCAACACCTTTACATAATTTACGTAACTTTAACAAAGTTTGTGGTACGCCGCTTTGAACCATAGAATAAAAAAGACAATTTGATATTTTTAGAATTTGACATGTTTAGTTGAAAATAGGTATGCAAACAGTTAAACTAATTGTGTTAACATTTCCATATTCATTTTAATTTGAACTACAAAAATGTACGAGGCGTGATCAAAAAATACGACGAATGAATTTATAACAATCACAGTAATAGGTTTACATCAAATTTGAATTAATCTTCTTCAAAGTACCCTCCTTGGCTATCGATGCACTTATCCCAACATTGATTACATGATTGGAAGCACTTCTGGAAGGATTCAACTGTGTTGTCGTGGCATGGTCGGGAATAGTGTCAAAACGTTCTCGTTTTAGCACGGATTTTATTTTTGGGAAGTCTCATTAGTCGTTTGGTGCTAAATCTAATGAGTAAGGCGATTGTGGACAGACAGGAACCTTTTTTTCAGCCAAAAACTGGTGTATCAGAAGCAAGGTGTGGCAAGGCTCGTTATTGTGATGAAGAAGAAAGTCATTGGCCCATTTTCTGGCCTCTTCCTCCATATATCGTTTCTCAAACGTCAAACGTCAATCGCCTGTTTGAAAGAATCCTTTTGCCACTGTTTGTACATTTTTGTCTGTTTTTGAGGCCGAGGAACGTCCCGACCGTTGCTCAGTTTATTTTGGAAACGATACTTATAACGGTCATCCATCCAAATTACTGGACACGCGAAAGGCTGCTTAACTACGGAAATTTTCTCTAACTTGCTAAAACGCATTTTTTCAGAAAAACCGTTAAGTTTAGTTAAAAGGGTATTAAATACATAATAACCGTAGCAACTTTTAAAAATGATGTTATAGCTGTTATCGAGAAAATCGCAAAAACTTTAAAATTTCAAGAATAAAATGGCACTTCCGGTCATTAGATTTTAACTAAATTCTTAACGTCTCATGTGCATAAAATTTCATTTTTATATAATGTTTAGTTTTTGCAATATGTTGTTCACAATTAATATATTAAGTACTTCCGGTTACTCGATTTTAGAAAAATTATCAGAGAAACTGCTTAGTTCTTATAAAACGGAATGACGTAGCTAAGAAATATACTAAGTTTTAAAAAGTCCCGTTTCAAGAAAATCGCGAAAAACGAAAATTCAGAAAATATCTAAAAATTAGAGAAATAAAGTTGTACTTCCGGTTATTCTATTTTAACCAAATTCTTGATTTAGCATACCAAGGTGGTTAGCACCTCAAATATAAATTTTCATTTATCTAGGACTTTCAGTTCCATAGTTATTTTATTCATATTTAATGGTTACTCGTTTTACGGAATGTTTCCTGAGAAACTGTCTTAATTATAGAAAAGACATTAAATCTCCAAGAAATACAATAAATTTAAAAAAATCGTTATAGCCTTTTTATGAAAAGTCGCGAAAAACCAAAAAATGACAAGAGTAAACTGGAACTTTCGATTAGCAGATTTTAATAAAATTGTTGCAGTCGCGCGCGAGGATGGATACAAATTCAAATATAAAATTTTGTTCATTTACGATTTTTCGTTTTTGAGATATACTGTTCACACACTAAGATAGACCAAATTTAAAAACATCATTTTTGGATTCAGGCTGTTCGAAAACGTGTATTTTCACTAAAATTTCGATATCGAAAATTTTGGACGAAGACAATATTTTCTCTATAATATATTTCGTATAGATAAGAGAAAGTAAAAATAGATTTGTAGTGGGTTTTCCATTAAAGTATAGCAATTATTTCGATTTTATTATCTGAAAATTATAG
This sequence comes from Phrixothrix hirtus, assembly GCA_024586415.1. Classification (NCBI taxonomy): domain Eukaryota; kingdom Metazoa; phylum Arthropoda; class Insecta; order Coleoptera; family Phengodidae; genus Phrixothrix; species Phrixothrix hirtus. The sequence goes on from JAHWXV010051331.1 coordinate 3,261, forward strand.
ATATTATCAATTTCAAAACAAACGTCATCTGTATATTGATAAAAAAGATCGTTCTACATTTACATTAGAATATTAATTTTCTAAAATAATTTTTATAAAATATTTAGCTATATAAAATGTGTCTGTTAAAAGTTGAAATACAATATGATAATTGGTACATTATACAACTAATATTACGGCTTTTTCAATTATATGCCAACAAAGTTACTCTTCAGGTACATAAGAAAAGAAGCTTAGGTTAAATTTTAATAATTATTAACTTTATGAAATTATTAAGATACTTTATAAGTTGCAACTTAGTAATTATTTTTAAAATAAGTTTGTTTTTTAGGAAGTTAGTATAGTTATGCTAATAATTGCTTTGTGTAGTAACATTCATTAGAATAATTTTGCCTTAATAGATGGCTAATGTAAACATAAATGTTATAAATTATGAAAGAGTAATTTGTGCCAGAATCAAGTGAGTCTTTGCAACCGCCAGCCAGGTAACTAAATAATACAGAAGATAAAGCGAGCAAAAGTACCAGTAGACGAGACTTAGCTTAGCATGAAAATAAGTTAGCAAAGGGATTGGAAGATTGCGCTGTGGACTCCTTTGGGACTTACATAAGAAATGAGATAAAGTAACCGACGAGGAACGGTGGCAAAATTGTCATATTTCCATCTTTGTCTAATTAGCATTCTTAGAGTAGTCATTTCGCGAGGTTAAAGTCTTAGTCCCGCTCTACCGTCCCATGGGTACCCAACGACTGCAACTCTTGCTGTCACCCTCGTCCGCGATACTCTACTTGATGTGGTGCCGGCACTTGCTACTTTGACCTAATTTTATAGCTATTTAATGCTATTGTTTGCGTTGCACGGATTTTAAGATAAGAATATTCAGACATTCAATTTATTGTAGTGCTTGTACTACATGGACTCGAGCGAAAATGTAATGCTGCTGGGACTAGAAAAACAAAAACAGTTTCCTTTTATAACAGTTGTCACAAACACATGTATAAAACAAGTTCCGTGATTACTTTATTTTAAATTACGTACACACATAGCTTATATTGTAAAATATGTCTTCTAAGAAAAATGTTATAATAGTAACGTATATAATATATTCAAATATTTACAATAACCTAAACATGATTATAAAAGTTTTATTCGCGAAATTCAAAACGACGCAATAAGCATTGCATATAGAAATTAAGAACTTTTTCTTCGCGCAATTCTAAAGCTTATAAATATTTTATAATAGAAATTAGGATTATTACTTTAAATTTCTGAATTTGCAACTATTTTAGGAAGAAGGGTGGACAACTATTATATTTTTATACTACATTTTCTTTAATAAAACAAGCCGTCCAAGTAACCTTGCAGTGACTGTATTCTTTAAAAGTAAGTAAATCTTAGATTTATATCAAAATTATCAAATGGTTTGCTTATATAAAATTATATTGTTGCAATTACAGGTTACGGGCAACGCACGACGAAAAAATTACTTTAAAACACTTTACAAAATCAATTTACGTTAATTTCGACCAGCTTAGCTCAGTGAAGAAGGCATGGATTAAAAGAATACTAACACTTTATTTGTAATTAGACCTTCTGTCGGCCAAATATATGATCAGAAGTTAGTAGAGTTCCATTCCAGCTTGCCTAAATGTAAAATAATAGAAACTACCCCGAGAGAAATAAAGAACACTTGTACAGGAACGACATCTTTGTTGCTAACACCTTTTCCAAAATACTTGCACTGTGTGCTAAATCAGAACAAACAAAATAACTTTACTGCTAAATTTAAATAGCATACAGAAACTTTTTTCTTAAACTAGTTGGCACAAAAATATAAAATTAAAATGCACTAAACTTAATCAAATAATCAATAGAAAAATTTAATTCGCGAATTTATTAAATTTAAATCACAACACAATTAATAATTGAAATCATGCAATATTAATGTTTGATCGTAATGAGAAATAATACATTGACGTAGCCTTATAAAAGTAAATTTAATCATGCGAATAGAGCTAAAATAAATCCCGATATTGAAGAATCTTAATTTGCATGCAAGTGTTAATATCAATTTATGATAATTACACTTTACCAATAAATAACACATAAATGCTTAATTATTTGAGTAACTATCTTAATTAAATTAAACACCAAACTGTAACAAAATTAGAATAGCAGTAATTTTGTAGAAGATTCCAAAACATTCCAGAACGACTGATAAAACTTTATACAAATGATGTAATCACGAATGACTCATTACTTCAATTGATATCTAAACAAATCAAAAGTCACGGAAATGAGTCATGGAATTGGCATTTATTACAGTTTACATTTTTTTAGTTTAGTTTTCCAAAGCATCTTGTCTTGTCAAGTAGCTGTTATAAATAAATATAAATATAAACGTTCATTATTTGTGTACCCTGAAGTAAATATTAAGTTGAATACGTGTAAATAAATAATTTATAATTTAGCGAATATAAATAAAGACTATTAAAATAATTAAATAGTTTCGATACATTGGTGTCAGGTACCGGGTGTGTCATTGAGAATATGTTAAATGTTTTATATAGGTCGGCGACAAGAAAAGCGAATAAAAATATGTAGTCGCTGATGAAAATGTTGCATAAGATGCAGAACAAAATAGATTTCAATCAATAAGAAATGAAATCCAACCAAAATAAATTGCTAGAAGAAATTACAAATACATTAAAAGAGGAAAAGGTATCCATAAATACAAACCAAAATAAACCGGAAGAGAAAATAACAAATGAAATTACCATCACGCATGAGAAAATAGAGCAGAAATTAAAAGAAGTCGAAAACATCACCTATTAACAAAGTATGACGAGGTAACCAAGAAGTGTGAAGAACTAGATCAAAAGTTTATCCTCCTCGCGGTAAATAAAGAAGTCAGCATGCCTAAGAGGAGGCGTCCTCTGTTTTTCGTAACAAACTAACAGAAACCAATGCACAGCAGGTCTCTTACCAGCCTGAGAATGGAATGGCAAGCGGTCGAAGACGCGTGAAGGCACCAATGTGTGACGGGAATACACCTTGGGCTAATTATTACAAACAACTCGTGGCAGTTGCAACATCGAATAGATGGACCATTGAAGAAAAGGCAAATGTCTTAATAGTGGCCCTACCTTGGGATGCTTTATACATTCTACAAATAATACGTGACGATCTACAGAATAACTTCGAATATCTTGTTTCAAAATTAGAAATGCCATATGCGGTAAAGATCTACAATAGATCTACTATCCTAAGTTAAGGAATCGAATGTAAAAAATTGGAGGAGGAATTTGAAACTGAAATTGCACGGTTAGTGAGATTAGCGAATAGCGTACCCAATGGCTGCAGAAAATTTTATTGAACAAATTGGGGTGTAAACATTTGTGCAATGCCTTTGGGATGGCGAGACACAATAGGCATTCAGATTAGCACGTCAGCATGACCTTGATATTGCATTGACTTATATACTGGAATTTGAAGCGGCCAAACAAGTATCTAATGGCCACTTTCGTGTACGTACCATCGAGGAAGACGAAGTCACAATCCAAGCGGCACCGTTAGAACATAAATTGAATAGTCTTTACATTGATGGAATAATTACAGGGAAAAGTTGCACAATGTTGCTGGATGCAGGAGCAACGGAGACAATAGTGAAACTAAACATTTTTGGGAACGAAAGATTACTGCCTTCACAGCTGCGACTATGTACAGATACAGGGAACCGTGCAACCATTAACGGTGAAATTATTACAAATATTTAGATCAGTCGTAGGAAATGTACGCATCGCATACTGGTAGATGAAATTGAAGAAGTTGTCATATTGGGTATGGATATAATGTCTGAGTTTAACTTCGCTTTAGACTTGAAGAATCACATCATTAGAGATGATGACGAGGGGATACCCATCAACTAACGAAATGACTACCTGATAGAAATAATCCTAGCAGAAGAGGTGACCCCCAAAGAGTGAAACAATAGTTATGAGCCGACCGGATGGGGACTTCTAAACAGGATACGTAGGAATCCTAAAAAACAATACAAATATTGGGTGTGGTATTCTAGTTCCAATGGTTTTCATCCAGGTCGAGGAAACGGCCTTTTCTTTGCTCGGTGAATATTAATAATTTCGAAATAACTCTAAAGAAGGGCGCCAAATTAGGAATATGCGCACCTACCTCATCCATGGTATGTTACATGAAAACCGGCGAGAAGGCTCTGCCTGTAAAGAATTTGCCTAAATTGATACTCGAATCATTGGACAATAGTTTATCCAGTGAGCAAAAGAATAAATTCAGTCAATTGATCCAACAATATGTCGACATAATATTTGCTACTGATGACGGTTTAATGGGAAGAACGAACGTTGTGACGTATAAAATAAATACTGGAAATTCGCAATCAATAACGTCAATGACCAAGGAGGCTGCCTTTATCAAAACAATAAGAAACCGAGAAGATACTCAAAGACATGGCCGTGATGGTATTATAGAGAGCTCCAGCAGTCCTTAGGCATCGTTAGTTGTATTTGTTAAAAAGATATTGTGTGGATTACTGTCGCTTGAATAATGTGTTTAAGAAGGATAGCTATCTTCTACTCAGAATTGACGAAACTTTGGATACGTTTTCCGGTTTTACATGGTTTTTACTTTAAACATTAAAAGTGGATATTCGAAAGTTGATATTGAGCGTCGGGAATAGATGGGATTCTCCATAGCATCTGGTCTTTGGCAGTTTAAAGTAATGCCCTTTATCTTTTGTAATGCACAAGCAACGTTTGAAAAGCTAATGGAATTGGTCTTAAGAAGGTTGTCTTGCCAAATGTGTCTAGTGTAGTTGGACGATGTTATAATTATCAGAAGGCCCTTCGAAGAACACATGAAAAATGTTGAAGAGTAGCGAAATTTTGCGAAAACTGTGTAATGGGTATATGGGAGTAAAAAGACATCTGAAAGAAGTCTGTGAACGATTTTGTTGGATAAACTACAGAGATAGTGTTATGGAGTGAAGCTGATAATTTGTAATATGTGCTTCCGGAAACGGTTCATTGAGAAGGCGAAAAACCTCATAAGGCAATATAATGTGGGTTGCCCAGTTGGAAGAGTAGCCTATGATATATCTGGTCCACTATTGGAAACAAAGGCAGGAAATAAATATATCCTAGTTGCAATGGAGTTTCAGTAAATGTACTGAAGTAAACGCTCTACCAAATCGTGGAATGCACGAATCGAGTGATGGGAAAATATTTGTCAAAACTTGTCTCAGACCATCAAAAAGATTGGGGCAGTACTTATATGTGTTCTTGATGGCATATCGGTCAGTTGTAAACGAGACGAGAGGAGAGATTCCTTCTAGAGTGTTGTTTGGGTGCGAGATTACCTACCGTTTGATTTGTAATTTGGTAGAAAATTGCGAAAGTGGATATGCCGCAATTATTCGAAAAAATCTAAATTCAATGCAAAAAAGAATTCATAATAACATCCAAATTGCCAGAGATCGAATGATGTAAGTTTTAAGACAGGATGATTTGGTTTGGTTGTGAAAGCCCTAGCGACCACAACGTTTATCTCCTAAATTGCAAATATCGTGTAAAAGTTCATATAAAATTTTAAAAAGGCTCAACGATGTAATCTACCGAATGATGAAGTTGCCCAAAGGTAAACCTAAGGAGTAATAAACAAGTAAAACGTGATCAACGAGCGAAACACATTTAAGAGTCAAGGACAGTCAACAGTCATTTACTAAATTTATGTCACAACGCTTGATTTGGAGTAACCACTGAAGAATACAGAAATCTTGACATACCAGAGGATTACCCCTTGGCTCATTGTATCGCTAGAGACGTCCGAATGTTCTGGCATCGCAGCCCAATTTAAAAAAATGTAAGGTGGTGTGAAAGAAATACAGCAGCAGGAGCCAGAAATTAAGAAGGAATGTCACTTACTAAACCACCACCGTCAAGGTATGCAAAGCATTTACCTCGTGAGAAAATCTTGTCCTAACAAAAGTCACGTTATGAAGACTTGTGGAAGACATTATGGAACCTAAGGAAGCAATTTATGTCGACGCTAGTAAGAAATTAGCTGTATCAAAACTCAGTAAAATAATCCTAAATTATTAAATTAAATACTTGTATTTTTATCTTAGTGGGTATTCGAATAATCAACAAGTTGTAGTGATTAAACAATCGTAACCACAATTTAAATTCCTTTATACATTTCTTTAAAATCTGCTTTATTTGATTAAATATATCTCTGTATATATCGTTTTAAAAATTTATACTCTGTTTATTGTGTTAAATACATTTTTGGTTTCACCTACGTGGCTTAACGGATTCGTTGAAGACATAATGAATTTGCTTCTGACTGTCGATAGACTTGAATTATTCTTCTTTCCACTTCGCCAGTAGCGGTCAGCTCTTAACGTGTAATCATAAGACAAATCTTCGTTATCCGACGTACATTTGCCTTCGTCAGCTTCATTTGCTAGTTTACACTCCATTTTATCATCATATACTTAAGGGTTTAACATTTGTAAAGGGGTTACTAGTAGAAACTTCTTGTGACCTTCTTGATTATTTTCAATAATAAATATTTGTAGAAATTTGCATTCAAATTAATATATACATTCCTTCTACAAGATTCTGTGTGCTCACTCAGCTTCAGAGTAAACCTTTTATAATCATTTTTCTGTCTATACAATAAATAAGCATCTATTATCTTTAGATATCGTACAACTTATCAAAGAACAGACAGAAAAATTTGTGAGTGTAAAGCGATAAATTAATTAAATAAAAAAGTTATTAGAAAACTAAATACTTTTGTATATGCAAATACATGTTATAAAGATATTCGTAATAATATTGAGATAAAATAAAACCAGTTGACATGACAGATGGAATGAATTTATGTTTAGATTTTCTGGTTTGTTCATTTGCGAAAGGCGATTTTCTAAAGATACGAAAAATACTCGATTTCAGAGTTATGAGTATAATTGGCCACAAGCCGACTCTAAGATAAAACGCGACATCTATTATGATATGATAATTATTCCTGACATTACATAATTGATATTAAAGCTACGTTACCGATCAAAATGTCGCGTAATTATACAATTTCAAAAGTATCAAACGTAGTTCTGGGCGATTTCAAAAATAGTAAATTGATTTTACATAATTTCTATTACAAACTGTGTACATAGTGTATAGATTATTAATATGTATCTGGTTTACTATTTAAAGTCTTTCTAAATTAATTACAAGTGTTTAAAATAGTGCTATTATGAAGGTTGTTATTTTTGAATTAATTCAAAATTGCAGTATTTTATAGGAATTTGATTTATCCGCTAAGATTCCTTAAATATGTTAGAAATAATTTTACTTTTAAATCATAAACGCTATGAATTACGTAATATCATCAAAATTTAACAAAAATATGGTTATAAGGAGAGCTTCTTTGTAATTAATTCAACATAAATCCATAAAAATAGCAAATATAAGTAACTGTATAAGGTATCTGCACATGACGTCACAAATTTGAATCTTTGGAAGATAAACATTCTTAATCTGAATTTAAAAGTGCTTTCTTTTCAAGCATTTCAGTCACTGTAAGAGCTTTAAACTAGTAGCTACTCTGAACTGCAGCAAAAAGGACACGAAGCAAGTTATTCTGGAGCCCTATGTACGAATGTATTGCATGTCAACAAAACCTTTTTTAAATGCTAAAAATGTGTAATAAGGGAGTCGTGAACTTTTTAAATCACACCATAATTTTAAATATAAAAAGTCAGTAACAAGAAACCACGAACAACAGCGTACGAAATAATATGTGAGATCAAAACCTAAAACAGAATTTGTGTAAATTTCATTTTGTCTGCTTCAGCACAATCTGCGAAATCCAATTTCTCACATACTCATTCTAGTAGCAGAGACAAAAATCGCTCCTGAAAAAATATTTTTATTTGTTATATGGTATTTGAGTAACCAGAAAACATTTAGACAGATTTTTGACCGTTTTAATGTTACTTTGAGTTGTACCCATCCTTACTTACAAAGAGTTGTAAAGCTTTTGCTTTCTTTCAAATCGCAAAGTATTCTTTGGCTAACGGAAATTAGAATCAATACGATTACTGACGGTTTTTTACACGTAGAAGGTATTGCTAATGTTATAGGAACAATTAACGGTAGTAATATTGAAATACAATAGCCAAAAGATCGGGTTAACCGTAAAGGTTATCCAAGTTTACTAACACAAGGTATTGTAGATCAGGAAAAAAGGTTTGATGTGTTTTGTGGTGAACTTGGTTCAATGCACGATTATTGCGCAAATCTGCAGCATATTGAAAAAATTTAGAAAACCCAAACTTCATGGCAAAAATTTTCTAGTAGGTGATTCAACACACCAAATTTTAAATTGGCTTGTTACACTTTTTGAGATACTGGTCATTTAACAAGAACAGAAGGTATTCAATTTTCGAATATGCGCTACTAGGGTTATTATGGAAAATGCATTTGGCCTATTAAAAGGAAGATTTCGACGGTTACGAAAATTAGATAACCTCGATTTAACACTTTGTGCTAAAATAATATTAGCAACGTGTATTTTACATCATTTATGTATTGATGAAAGCGGTTTCACGGAAAAACCTATTGATATCAATCAATCTCACAGTTCAAATTATAGTCAAAATGAGAATGGGAATTGCCAACAAGTATGCCAACAAGTATGTCAACAAATATTTAATATTCATTAATGTGCTTTTAATGCTAAGGTGATTTATATATTGCTGTAGCTATGTATCTCTAGAAAAAGAAAATCATTTTATTTGTGTAGTTTATTTAGTAAATTTGTAAGTAATTGTCCAAATACATTTGCTATAAACCGTATTTTGAGTCAGGTGTGGTGCAAAACCGCAATTAACTATAACAACAGGTTACTAAGCTCTACGATTTGTTTTAATTAAAAAAAGCATCCATTCACGAAACTGAACGTGTTGTAGTTATTTATGTTTTCTGCAACTGAATCTAAATCTAGTAAGCGCTTGTTCCATAATCAAGGTTTAAATAGTGTATAAGTTATTCTTCAAATAATTATCAGAAAAGCATTTTGAAAGTACAAAATTATTAGTAGTAATTACACGAGAGCTTTCTCTTTATTCGAATAAATTTATATTTTTTTATAAAAAACTGATTGCTAGGAAATTGAACGAAATAAATCGACTTTGATAAAACGAAGACTTCAGCAGACTCGTCGTTTTATGAAGGGAAATTTGTGAGTGCAATTACCAATTAGCAAACATACAAATATTATATAAGTTGACTTTTATTATTTTTATTTAAATACACATCTATCAAATCATCGTGACATACGGACTCAACACTATAATATAGAACAAACTGTAAGAGCTTTCGTTTAAGAAATTTTCCGATAAGTACAAAACAACTATTTTTGTGAATTTGTTTTCAGTTGAAAGGTTGGACCAAATGAAGATTTTGATCTCATACACAATGAAAAAAATTATTCTTTGAATATAAGACATTTATGATGTGATTGTAAAACTGATCTTAAGGGTTGTAAAGTATCAAATAGTTTGTGAAACTAAAATGAATTATAGAATTGATAGTGTTTAGTATAACATAAACAGTGTTGTAAAATAAAAAATAAATTACACATTAAAACAAGAACATTAAGTATTTTACTATATATTGTGCTAGGATAAACACATTTATTATACAAACTAGTCAGTGTTGAAAATTGTTTTACACAATTGTTTTCTGTGCATATTTCTTACAACTGAATTATACCAGGAAAAACTAGAAATAACAAAAATTTTGCGCATACATGAATTATTTATTACTGTGTATATAAATATTGTTCAAGGAGCTATTTCTTTTTCTTACATTTTGAGCTTTCCAGTTCTAATCTTTCATTGTGTCTTTTCTTCCATTTTAGCCATAATGTACTCACGTTTGACACGTTTTGCACTTATTCTTCGTACATTAGAATTTTTATTTTCTGTAACACATTCATTGTTATTAAGTTGGTACTGGTGAAGGAAGTGAAATGCAACAATTTTTATTTTGTGATTCTTCCAAATTTGTAGAAGATTCTACAAAACATGCACAAGAATGTTGGTACCCAGAATCTCACCTAATTCGTTAAAAGACTGAAAACTTGATGTTGATGTACCTGTGCCGGTTTTTATCTTTTGCTTGGCATAACTACGAACTGACCTCTTCTGCTTGTTTTTTATTTCACCGATTATTACATTGTATTTTCGACTACTAAAGACATTAGCACATCATCAAGAACATGTTTACTTTTTGTAGATGAGTTAATTATCTTGGTGCATTGCATCGATATCAGTACTTCCACAATTTTATTATAATTCTAGAAATTTTTACTGCTAGTGGGAATGTTTTCTTCAGTAAGTGCTATCGTTGATTAATTTTGATTTATACTGACAGTAAAATTTGTTGAAGACGTACTAACCATACATTGGGAATTACTTGAACTTGATGTAAATGTGTTGGTTCTTGTGGCATTGATGTATTTTCCAAGTTTGTTAAAGAATTCATGCACCATGCATGAAATAATAATGAATTGCCGAAATATGGTTCTATAATAAATTTAAGTACTTTATACGTATTACCTACATCAGCTCCTCGAAAGTTCTATTTTCTACTTGCAACGTATAATATTACATTTTAATAATGTTAATTTAATACAAGTGTGTAAAAATATATCGATACAATACAATGCAAAATGTCGATTATATTGATCCTAGAGACTTAAATAGAGACAGTATTGATCAACACTAACGAATTAATAACCTGCAAGATATACGTACTGTACATACATACATACATACATACATACATACACACATACATATATACACACACACACGTGCGCGCGCGCACACGCGCACACGCGCACACGCGCACACGCACACACGCCCACACGCACACACGCCACACGCACACACGCACACACGCACTAACGCGCATACGCGCACACGCACACACGCACACACGCACACACGCCCACACGCCCACACGCCCACACGCCCACACATACACACACACATACACGCACACACGCGCACACGCACACACGCGCACACGCGCACACGCGCACACGCGCACACGCGCACACGCGCACAGGCGCACACGCACACACACGCACACACGCACACACGCACACGCGCACACACGCACACACGCAGACACGCACACACGCACACACGCACACACGCCCATACGTCCACACGCCCACACGCCCACACACACACACACACACACACACCCACACCGACACCCACACCCACACACACACATACACACACACACACACACACACACACACTGTGTACAGGGTGTACCCTTAATAGCGGCTAATATATACACCATACGATTCTGCATCAAAAACTGAACAAAAAACTCTAATAGTAATTTGTTGTTAACTCATCCTGTGAAGAGGTGTTGGCATTCCTAAGTTATTTTCTGATTTGCTTGTTACTGTATAACACTATTAAACAACAAGCTCTAAATATACATTGAGATATAGAACGAACAAATAATTAAAGTTTTGCTTCTTATACCAATGGTTTAGTGATAATAAGCTCTTTAATTTATTAAAATTGTGTGTGATCGTGCTTTGTAGAAATATTGCGATGCTGTATAGTATGCAGGTTGTTATAAATACGTATGTTATTATCTTATCACTAAATTAAGGGTAGGTGTAGCCATGCTTGACATTAGTGACATTATTACTGCATCAAAACGTCATCGTGTTTGATAATCCTCAAGTTCATCGTATTACTACTCTGTCCTTAGTTAGTTTGCTTATTGCCGCTTGTTTCTTAATTTTGGTTTAAATTTATTGTTCTTGTGTTTTGCGTTTCATTGTTATTTGGTTTAGTAAATTGCGATTATGGATCACAGTTTTGTTGAATATACAGATATGCATCTGATCCTTGGAGAAACTTATCTCCAAAGACAGCACCTAAATAATAATATAATTCAAAGACTAGATCAGCGGTTACGAGAAACTGGACGATATTGCGTAGTCGTGCCTTTTAATTGATATAATTATCAATATTTTTGGTTAGTCAAGCGGTCCTATGTTTATTTGTGGGACACGGCTTACAACAACTGTATTTATAACGGTAGTACTCTCAGTTTCTGGAGAATACAATGACACTTCTGGTTTAC